>APFE031482262.1:16531-91125 GCA_000404065.3 Pinus taeda
ATACGTACACCATTCACAGCCACTAGCCCCAATAGGGGAACATTATAGTCAGCATCAACTACTCCTCCAAAGAGATGTACTCGCTCTACACTGTGGAAAAGCCAAGGCTCGTCACAATACTCGCCAAGCCTTCTCTAAGCAATGCCTAGAAAATATCTTGGCTCCCAAAAGCCCATACTATGAGTTATGAGGTTCTATATATAGCAAAGAGTGGGGTGACCCTTTACATTCCTCTTTGACTCTTGGACTACCCTCATGACTCTTCACATTACAACAGTGATTGTTCACATTCCACTAATGAAACTTGAAATTTCACTTACAACATATTTACAATAATATAATTTCCACATATACCCATGTGGGACAAAAATAGGCTTGAGTCAGCCTGACAAGACAAAAAACACCATTCAGGGTCTCGTGGAAATACCAACTCGGTAACCTCCTCGCGATGATCTTTGGTGGAAAAGTGATACTAAGCTTGGTATTGCGCTATTGTGTCCCTGTATTGTTTGATGACATCTTTGTCGAAGTGGACTCTTGCCTCCATGGCTTCCAGGTATATGGTCCTGAAACCTCTGTCCAGCTCATCCTAAAGCATGCGTAGCATTGTCCTGAGTGTGGCTAGACCACTAATGTACCTTTGCATGTTCTCTGCATTGAGATACAAGTCATCGTTGGTGGCTATGTGCATCAACTACTCTATGTACTTGTCAACATACAACATGACTTGGTTCTTCCTCATGGTCTAGGTGATGGTTCCAATGGAAGTGTACTTGTGTGTCCGTAGTATGACATCTAGAATCCTGAACAACCATTCATAGGAAGCCTCAATGCTAGTGATGAGCAAAGAGTTGCTCATAGTTCTAGATCAACATATGAATCTATGCTTTGTCTAGCTCGGCCTATGGATTCATCCTCTTGTGCAAGTAAAGCAGGGCTACCTTGTACCTCATTGTCCATTCTTCCATGTGTGCAATAGCAATGTGATTGTCTTTGAGAGTTTATGTCTCCTATGCGCACTGCTGCTAAAAACTATATAAACGGACAACTACTTTGTGCACGCTGAAAAATATTCTACACATTGTCTACATGGTGGCCTCCAAAGTTGATATCTTCACCACTATTGTTTTCTTCACCTATGTTGTTAGTTTCAGTCAGTTTTTCCTTCCACCAGTGATCAAATGTTCTCTTTCAGAATGTCCATTAGGGTTTAAGGTCAAGTTTTTGTCATTTCACTAGGTCCTCCATTCAAAAAATTTGGTCACTCGTTAGTATGTCTAGGTTGTCAAATACTCATTTACAAATTGCCATGTTTTGGTCACTATCATTATGCAATTAGATGTACCATCTCTGAAAAGTTTGATGTTCATCTTAGTCTCATTATAGTGGTTTTCATCCAAGCTCACTAGCATCCATTAGGTCACTAGGGTTTCAGTCATTAAAATTCTCATTTCATTCATAAATAGCATGTAAATTAAAAGTGTTACAAAATGGTTCAAAAATGTTTCATTTCATAGAATATTTTGTAATAAGTTTAAATAATACCAAGGTTTCTTTCAAAAGGATCACAAGTATATGAATTTCAAATCAACAAAAAGAAATTTATATGGTGGGCCACTCCACTATAATCAAAGCAAGTCACCTCTCAAAGCTACAAAAGATCATTTATCTCTCATTTCCTAACTCATCACATTGTCAAGGGACCTCTCATCCTTCATCCATCATTTCCAAAAAGCTTAGGGCCATACTTTCTCAAGAAATCAGTTTTTTCTACAGTCGTTGCGCATCGAAATTTGTCGTTGTGTTTTTGGACAGGCACGCTACGCACCGGTGAACTGTGTTGCACACAGGTCAGAGTCTCCCAAAATCATTTTTTGACCACTAAAATTCATTTTTCAACGTTCCTCTTCTATTATTTCATCCTACAGGGTTCACAACAAGTAATTTAAATCATTCTTCTGCCTTCCTTTTGCCTCTTATGTCAAGAATGGTTCAAATGATTCCACTCCTAGGGTTTCTATGAATTTCCAAGTTTTAATCCTCAAATTGTGAAATACTTCCCTAAACCCTATTTTTCTTGTCCATACACCTATGTTTGTAACAACTACACTATTCCCATCCATCACAGAACTCTATCCCCTTATTTTCCATCCTTTCTTTCTAAACCCTAATCTACCGTAACTCTTCCAAGGGCAGGCCTGTGTGTTGGCCTTTTTCACTCCCTCCCCTCACTAATTTCCCAAAATTCCTTTTTCCCCTACTCATTAACATCATCCCCTACCCTCCTAAATTTCCTCAAAAATTTAGGCAATTCCCAAGTCCCTCATATCACCTCATTCCCTCATAGTAGCATATTTCGCTATTTTTACCTATTTTCCACAGAGGGTTTGAAAGTATGGAGCCTGATTCACCACAATCAAAGAACATGAAATACAAAAAGGGAGGAAAAATACTGAGGTTTGAACCCTCTAATTGCAATGAAATCACCTCCTTCCCTTTTGTCAAGAAATGTTTCGAAGATGTCAATTGTTAAGAGTTTTTCCAAAGAGTGCAGGAAGTGGGTCACCACAAACATCTCACAGGTATATTTTCCCTCACCTTGAAGGAAGACAAAATCACCATTGCCGGGACTGATTTCATTTTTTTAGTGGATGTCATCTCTCAAGCTATATGCATACTAAATAATGGTGAAAATTGGTTGAAAGGCATGAACCTAGACCTAGAAGAGTACAAACCCTACCTGAAATCACAGTATAAAGAAACTCACTCACATGTTTTCCCATTCAAATATTTTTTGGAGAGATATGCACCATTAATGAAGATTCTCTTGAAATTCTTCACATGTGAGGGAAGATTTTCCAAGTTGTATCAATGTCACATAAGGCTGCTCATGCACGTTACAGTAACCAAGTCTCTCAATTTGTGCAATTACTTGTATAGGAGTTTAACCAAGATGTCTGAAATGGTGCAATTGAAGGGAAAAGTCCATTATCCTAGTATCTTTCATCATAGCCTGATAAAGGTTATAGTCCTCCATCATTTTATAGAAAAGAACATGACATGGGACACTTTCTTTGAGGCAACTTTGAAAATGCACATAACCACTTCACCAAGCCAGCACCAAACTATGCTAGCACAGTCAGTGGAGGTTGGGTCATCAAGTAAGCATGACAAGGTTCCCAAGGTACCTAGGCCTGAGGTGGCCAAGACATATCAAAGAGGCTGAAGGCTTGTGTTTTCTCCTCAAATTGAGGAAGGGGCTAAGCATACTACATCAGCAAAATAGGGATCACCATCATATCATGAGGCTTTTTTGCATGATGAGGAGCTCATTGAGCATGATTTTGAACTAGTTTAATTGGAGGCACTAGATGAGCATCAAACCCTGCATAAATTTATCAAATAGAATGATTCTCAGATCATGGAGCTCCAAGACAATTTGGCAAGGTCCAAATTCATCCTTTCCTTCCTTGAGCATGAAAACAGTCAACTCAAGGTCAAACAACTAATAATGCAAAAAGAGAAATTCAAGGTTATGAGGCAAGAGTTCAAAGGTAAAGAAATGCTAGAGCATTATGATCATGATGAACAATAAAAATAGGTTGGAAGGAAGAGGCCTAGGACAATGGGTCTCAAAATAGCATTACATAAAGAAAGAGACCAAAACATACTAGACGAGGATTTGAGTATTGAAGACAGAATTGCTATGGAAATCAATGGAGACAGGGAATATTGGCTAGGAAAATTCAATGGCCATCTAGAGACGCTTCTTGACAAGGCTAACAGGGACAATCAGATGTTGAGGCACATGGCCCACCACTACCAAACAAGAAACAAGATTTACAATATCAAGGTCAAACAAATGCAAAACAAGCTAAAGAAAACCCTAAAAGGTAAAAATGATAAGGAAAACTTGGAGATGCTTGCTGAGGAATCCATGATAGAATAGTACAGTCCATTTAGCACTTCTAGACCAATTTTGGGACTCTTTGAGCATTTTTTTTTTTTTGGTGAAATTTGGTGCAAACTCATAAATTTCACTAGGTCCAGAAGCGCAGCAGCTTGGCGTTGCGCTTTTTCCTCAGGGCTCCAAATGAAAAGTGGCTTGCATTTTTGGAAATTTGATGGCCTCCTCTCAAAACACATTTCCTCTTTTTTTTAAAAGGCTCAGATTTTGAGAAAAATGAGAAAAAGGGGTCAAAAATCAACATTTTACCCCTCTTTTTGGCAGGCATTGTGCATCTGTAGACACCTTGGGAGAATGAGTTTTTTGAAGCCTTCCCATGGGTAATTTTAAAAATTTCAAGATGCTCTAGAAACTAGATAGAAAAGGCTATTTTATTGTTCTTTCATATTTCAATTTTTACTTCAGGAAGGCATCTAAAAATGGCCTCAAACTTGATGTTGCGCTTCTGCAATTTTCTAAGATCTTAATTAAATTTTTCACTCTGTAATTTTTATGAGTTTCTTGTTCGACTTCGGTATAAGTCAAAATGGTGAAGTATATGAATGTGAGGGTAAAAGGAAATGTAAATATAATTTATAATTAATGGTTAGTCTTTGTTTGATGTAAATTGAGCTTCATTTATGAGAGAAGTTGCAGTCAAAGTTAATTGTAGAAGTTGTTTCAACTTCCCTAGCCATTAGGGTTTGGTTAGAACACATCATGAAACATTTCCTAGAGTCATGGATTCGACCCCTGAGAGTGGGTAGAGGTTGTTTTGGTCTTTATGTATCATTTTCTCAGTCATAGAACAAGTTGGACATCTGAGGAGAGAACTATTGTAGCTTGTATTTGACATTTTTGGAAATCAAATGACACAATTTGCAGCTATTATTTAGTAATTCATATGCAATAAGCTTGTGATGTTGGTTTTCCTCTATTATTACTTTATATGAATGACATTTATCTTCTCTTTCCATTCATAAACTCTTCAATAGTTTTCGTTACAGCTTATAAACATAATTCTTTTCACTAAGCTCTATTTTGATGGAAAATTATTATGTGTTATTTTCTCTCTTGTTTAATGAATTCATGTTTCATGCTCATTAAGACATTTATGCTTCTTCTGAACACCATACTACACTGACAAAACCTAAGATCCATCACAAAAATATTGCTACCTTGCTCCTTCATATCTTTTTTGTAGTAATCCATTGACCCTCTAACCTATTTACTTGGTTTTTCTCCCTTATCCAACAACAAAACCCTAAATTTTCCAAAACCTACCTGAGCCTAGCTATCTAGCCTAAAATCCTTTACATCTCAGTCATCTTTTGGCTTTTATTTCATAGAGATAACCCTCTTTGGTTTTGTAGGGCTAGCTACCAAACTAAAATCTTGGTGTGTGGTTACCTCCGTCGAGTCCTCTCAGCGTGGGACATTGTGGGGGATAACACCTGTCATGGCGGATCACGCAGACTACTTTGTTCTCTCCCTGGCCTCTTCTAAGTCCTTCATCATTCAATCATTCTCTACTATCAAGAACTTGACTGTGGAGCTCGTGGCTTCTGCATAGTCCTTAGAAGCTTCGACCATGTCAACTAGATGTCTACTAAAATCTTCTATAAACACCCTTTCTTTTGTGTGCACAGGTGATGTATGATCATCCGAGAGCTGCTTTCTTCGTGAATGTACAATCCTCTATTGTGTTCCATACATATACTAGATTATACACATCTGTATGTGGATCATCATTAAGGGGAAAAAATTCTCCTTTCTCGCTCGGGACTGGTTGTGGTTCTGGAGGTAGCGGAGACTATGGTATCACCTCGGATGCTCTCAGCATGAGATTGATGTCTTGGTCCTCTAGCTCTTGTTCCATCTCCATGTATGTTGCCTCAGACAACTGCTCAACTTACTAAGTAAGTTCCTAAACCTGCACCTGCTCACCCTCTTCATCATCTACTAGTTACTCTGTTGTCCCAACCTATATATGCGCATTTTTATTTGTAAATGCGCCTTGTCCTTCTTCCTGTTCATGTTTCTTCCTTTCTTCATTCTCTCTCTTTCTAAGCTCTTGTTCTTTTTTCAACTTCTTCTCTGTCACTTGCAACTTCCTATCTATTTATTCTAATCTTTTCTTCTCCCTCTTTCTCTGCGCTACTCTCCTGTCGCGATGTCACCTCTTTGCATCTATCTCCAAATATACTCTTTCAACAAGTGGATCTTCTTTGAACTTGTAGCTTTTCTCAGCCTTTACGCTCTTAGAAACCTTCCTCTTACCTTTGTCTTGTGTCAGTTTTCTGCTCACTACTGTTGTTGTTGTTGATTCCTATGGTGTCATTGCCTGCAGTACTGCTTTCCATTCTAAAGTCATGTGACCAGTTTATTAAGCCTAGAGGAGTTATAGAAATACTCCAAGGATCTTCCTCTGGCCGATGACATGCCACGTGCACCCATGGAAAGTACACCTTCACACAGTGGTTCTTGCATATGTAGTGATGATCATACAGATTGAAACCCTTGGTGTCGAACCCAAACTTCTTCAAGTCCTCAATCTCAGCATCTGCATATTTCAAGGTACGAATCTCGTACAACCCAATCCGCAAAGAAAGAGTAGGCCATAGTGCCTTCTTCCACCTATGTAGTTTTGTTAACAACCTTATGGATATGTGGTATGCAACCTATTGCATGACCAACTTGTCTGTGGAAAACCTTGGTACCTCATGTGAAGGCTTATCCGCACTTAACATCCTAATGAAGGTGCCACCAGGTGAGGCATACCAATCTACAATGTTAAGCAATGCCTACATCGCTTCCTGGGACATGCAAGGTGGGTCTTGTTTAAATATCATGCTATATAGCAGGGCGATGAAGTGGTCAGAAAGCCTCGTCATGACTCCTTGGTAGTTGCACTCAGAGAGAAACTTGCAATAAACATTCATAACTTCCTCTGATGGTGTCCATGACCAACCCATGCCAGGGAATTGTTGTTGGACACATATTGTATTAAGAAGGTACGTGGACATATAGAATCTTGCTTGTCCATCCTTAGGCGGATTCTAAGCATTAGACACTTGAAATTTTAGCTGAAGTTCCAACACATCCGACCAGTTGAAAGGTCTTCCTTCATTTTCCAATTCATCTAACATAACAACCCAACTTTGTGGGAAGGTCTTTGTTCTCTCTTGGCCATACAAGAAACATGCGAAGATGGCCAAGAGTTGGTAAGCCTTCCTGAGTGACTTCGTATTGTAGACCTCGTTGGGTGTTGTCCTGAACTTCGATGGCTCTTTTACCCAATGCTTCAAGATATCTCTTGAGTTCACATTGTTGTTGGGAGAGAAGAATAATGCATCCATGTAGTTCACCAGTTGCAGCAAGTGATACATTTGATGGTAGTTTTTTTTCTTGAAGGTGGCAAGTTGTGTCCCACTGGTGTTTCTCAATGTAATAGTCTCGGGTTTACTATGTGAGACAACCCAGTGAATGATATCTGCGCACGGGAAGGCGAGGTACCTGCATGTAACCTTATACAAGACTGATTTGTGAATGTTGGCATAGACTTGTCAATATTCTAGTTCTTCCTTGAAAGTTCCTGCAAATACATCCTTTATTTCTTGCCATGTGACCTTCATGTACTTCTCTACGAACAAATACGTGTCTGCATAGATGGGCAATTTTATTAGCACCTGTTCAACAACATCTCCAGTGTTTCTCTCTACAGTGTCCCTTTATCTAGCTCTCTTGGAAACCATGATGCATGTACTACTGAGAGACTACTCAACGACTGATGTAGCTAGAGACAGAGCAGACACTCACAGCAATAAAATGTGAATTAAATACAATGCACTTCAAGGATCGACCATGCAACAAAATGAGTGACTAGTAGGAAAGATTGTGTCGTAGTGATTATCAACATTGGAAGATTGTCAGTTGGAACTGCGCAATTGTGTAGTCTCAGCTTCCAGTGAGACCTGTTGCTGAGTGGAACTGCACATGGAACAGTCTAGCTAGCTAACTTTGGACTGGGACAACGCAATGTGCAGTTCAATCTAGCTTAACTGTTGGCTGGGACGGTGCATTACTGGGAACTGTCTCCCAGAACTACACAGAGCATAGCTAGAGGCTAGTAACAGGCAGCCTTTGTGTAATTCCTAGAGTCAAGGCAGAGCCTCGAGTTCAGGAATGCACAGAGCATGTCAGTGAAAGCAAGGTTTGAGTTAAGGAAGCCCAGATCTGCCCAAGGGAAACTTGAAAATGAGTAGATCTGAAAGCGTAAGAAAAGGATGGTGCAAGAAGGATTGAATGATCATGTATGAAATCAAAACCAATGTAGGACTCAGTCAAACAGACAAACAACGAAGTTGAGGAATAGGGTCATCGTAACGGTGATTGTTAGTGCAAAAATAATGTTATGCATGCGACACTTAAGAAAGACAATGCAAAACTTGAAATAACACTTCTACAGGTTAGAACAAACTACAACATGTTCATGTACTTAAATGGGTATTGAAAATGTTTAAAAATATTAGGAATAATTTTGGTAAATTTCTTAAAATAAATCCAAATAAGACTAATTCAAACCTCTTCATGTATGGTTGAATGTATGTTTATCATGAAATTAGCTAGAGTTCATTGAATAAGATAATTCTGGAGAGGGAAAAAAATTATACACCTAGATCTTATATTATGAGAATACATCTTTCGAGTGTAGCACTAGCTAGTAAACAATAAATCTATGAGAATATTTACCTTCAACAAGTTTTCACATGATGGAGAATGGAAATAAATCCAAACTCAATATATCACATTCATTAGAGAAAAATCATTTCAAAGTTATTGATAACTGGTATCCAAAAGAGTAACAAGAAATATCACTAGATCAAGATATTGCTTCTTTCCTAGTTGAACAAGTTGAGGTGCGTATTTCCCCCCTATAGAGTGGTGAAATGGACAATATTTTAATGTTAACCCCCTTAATGGAAATTGATACAATTGAAATTCCATGTGGGTAAATGAAGAGTTTCCATTAACATGCACTATTTTGACCCATTATAGACCAGATTGTTAAAAGCTTTAATATATGGAGTGGGTGGAGGAGTTGTAGGTGTAGGTCCTCCTCAGCTTGTATTCATCAAGCAAAGAGAAAACAACAAGGCGGGACAGGAGGATTCAAGGATCTGGGATATTGAGAAAATTAAAAAAAAATAGAAACTTTCAAAAAAAAATCCAAGTTTCTTTTCAAACCTCATATTTTAGTATTTTCATGTGCTTTTAGATCTCTACCATCGTTTTCACCGCAATACTCCTTCTTTACAAATTCACCTCCCTATTACCTCTTTGTTTCCTATGAACTTTACCTTAGACTTGGTTTGAAACCTTTTGAGTGTTTTAAATCCTTTATTAGAACTTAAATTCAAACTTTCAATGCTCCTTCCAAACTTTCATAAACTTGATTTGGCCATTAACCCCAAAATCGAAATTAGGCCCCCTTTCCATTTGTTTTCCTTTTCCCTTGACTTAAATAGAAACATATCCACATGCTATTAAATCGTTTCCTCCCTCCTCCAACTTCTATGTGGACAAGTCATAACTTTGAGATCAAGCTGGAATCTTGAAATTGGGCCTTCCTATCAGTCTCATTGAACTCTTTATATGTTCCCCTTCATTCAAACTTTTCAAATATTTTTTTATGAATTTACCTTCACATTCTTTTGAACTTACCTAATTCATGTTTAAATATTTTGTCAACTTGATTTCATAATTAATACCTTCCTCTTTGAAATTGTGTATAATAAAGTCGTAATTTGATATTGGTCCTAATCCTCTGCTTGGGACACCTAGCACCTAGAAAATATGAAAACATTTTTTAGGCTTTCTCTTAAACCCAAGAAAATTGCCATAATAGTTTAATAACCTATTCTCATTCAAAGTAACAAAAGGCATTATTTTGATGGAATAATAGATTTATTTCGGTTAACCCCATGTATCTTCACATTATAGATACCTTTACATGGTTTCATGAAAAAAAGAAATTGAATTGAATAATCGGGGCGGCCTAACAACATTTAAGACTTTGAATTGAGAACAAGAATCTAAACTCTCTAGACAACAAAAATGGATACTAGGATGGAAAAACTAAATAATTAAGAAAAAAGTGCAATTGCTGAAGAAGGGAGATTGAACTAACAAAATAAATAAAAATTTCAAGGTGGCATAAGAGTATAAGAAGTTTAAGTAGTAAATAAAGGAGAAAAGCCCTAGGGGTGCACAAGGATAGCTAAATAGAGAATTTTAATGGCCAAGAAGGGGATAAAAAATTTCAAGGAAAGAATTAGAACTAACAAAGAAAATGAACTCCCAATTGGTAGGAAAAACATTTGAATAAAGAAACCAAAAAACTAAGGGAACCAAATAATGAAGTGGAGGAATACAAATTTTTAATCTCCCTCCCCCTCTTAAGTATAAATAAGATAGAATCGACATAAAATGGGATTTTTACTATGCATATTTGTGGAGTACTCTATGAAATTTTAATGAGGAGAAGCCATTATTAACCACTTTTTGGAGAATTATTCTAGAACATGTGTGTTGTGGGACTAGTCTCTTGCTTGTTTATGATGGAATGGTTGTAAGAATTTAATTTTTTTGGTAGAATTTATCATGAAAAATATTTCTTCTTACAATTGGGATTCTCTTAGTTGCCGATGGTGAGTATGAAATGGTTGTTTGTTGTTAACATGAGATTAAACTAATTTCATGACTAGTGATTTGATTGTTTTAATCATTATTCCACAATAAACTATTTTTTTCAATAATAGTTGGAATGGTTATTTATTTCATGTTTTTTTCTTGTTCACAAATCCTAGGTGGGTGTTATATTAGGAAAAAAAATTGTTGTTAGTTCTAACATTGCATTTCAGACCTCATATTTATTCCCTAAAATCTTAAAATTGGTAATAATTGTCAAGATAGAATATATATGGGTTCCCTATTTCAAAGTGTGAGGTCTAATTGGAATATTTAATTGGGGATAACCCTTGATGTTGATGGTGGGACAATTCCGTTGCGAACTTTTTTTTTTGCTAGAAGGAGGGGTAGATAAAAAGCTAACCCATGTGGGGCCATTCTTGGAAATGCATTAATATCCCATGGCTCCTCTCCATACCACTATTTGGTATCATGTTTTTAGTCTTCCAAGACTTTTACATGTTATATTTACAAAGACATTAGATCTCTTATCCAAAGATAAGTTTGATGGTGAAGGGAAAACATATGCATTTAGGCATATTAAGTATTTTAAGCTTGCACACCAAATTTTCAAAAAGTTTTCAAGACAATGAACTATGAAGGATGTCACCCTCACATCGGAAGAACATATTTAGGCTTAGTAAAGGGTGTTACCATAGAATTTTTTAAGCCCTAGACAAGCCACGTGTTAACCTTAAAACCAGTTATTAAACCCTAGATATTGATTAATTATATTTCTATTGTCATATTGTTATGTAGGAAAGAACCTTTTTATTGTACCCTTTAATTATAATTGTACCCTTATCCCATACACACACACACACTAAGGAGACTTAGTCTTAGGATCATCATAACTTGTCTTTACTTGTATTTCTTATCAAACATGATTCCACCTTCAAATTGGATTGTATTCGTTGACTTCTTATCAATTTTAATGTGCAAGGTTAATAGTACTTGGTATCAAAGCATACAAAACTAGGGTTTTGCTACTTCAAATGTGTCATTGTGGAATTTTTGCTATAACTTTTTTTTCCTAGGAAGCTTGAAACTATGAAATTTTGATAAAATTGTGAAAATATCTCAAAGTATGTCTAATCAAAATTTCACAATTTTCTTTACTGTAGTTTCATATATATGCCTCTAACAGACCCAGGTTAAAATTCCATGTAATAAATTTAATAAAGGAAAAATAAGACCAAGGTCATTGGACACGTATTCCAAGCCAAATTTTGGGCAGAGCATCCTAGTGGGCATTACTTCTTGTTTATTATGGCTAAGGGGAAATTTTCAAAGGCAATGGCAAAGGATTTGAAAAGGAAAAAAGGAATTTTTGGCATTTATTTATGAAAATAAAGGAAATTAGGAGAAAGGGAAGGTGAAAAGTCATAGGTTGCATGTGAGGAGAAAATTGAAGGAAAACAGAGGATAAATGAAGAAATTAAAGGCATCAATAATAAAAAGGATTCACAGAATTAGTTCACAACTTTTACTAGCTAGCCTTTTGTCAGTTTAGTTTTGGAATTGGTTTTCAGAAAGAAGAAGAGAACCAAGAAGTGAAGTAAATCAAGCAAGCAAAGGAAGGACAAGGAAATCAAGGATCAACCAAGGAAAAGTTCGATCAAGCGGCTACAACAAGAATACTTGCAAGTAATAGGTTGCATGTATGATTTCCTAGCTGGTTTTAGCATGCATGGGATATGGATGTGTGTATTTGCTTCATTTTTTGTCATAGGAATGGGTTTTTCTGGGTTTGACAGTGGTTTCAACTTTGCCTTTCCATTTCTACATAGTCATGGTGTGATGGGATTCATTCTTGGTTGAGCTTTAGATTGTCGGAAGGTTTTGGGTCCGGGTGAGGTGGTCTCAGGAAAATACCAAGGGTTAGGGATGGAGATGGTTTTCTCATGGAAACCCTCAACATGTGGGTGTAGATAGGAAAATTCCTTAAGGGATGGTGAAGGAATTCTGAGGCATCCAAGCTCGGTTTTGTTTTGTGATATCGAGGCAGGTTTAGGTGAGATCATGATAGTGTGAGGGTGGAGGTTGTTTAACCTCTTGATTCCCTTGTTTATTTATGGATTGGTTTATCCCATGAGGTCCCACATTCATGCTTAGAATATGGCACAAGGGTGATTGGCTAAAAGAAAGATTTGGTTCAACTCAATCTATGGTCGGGTGGTACGTGCAAGTCCTTGACTTTGTAGGCTTTTACATATGGTTAATAAGAGCTAAGTTCCTCTTATATTCATAAGTAATTATAATTGATATTATGTGGCTTTAATGGCTTTAATGGTTGTGGATTTAATGGATTTAATTGTATCAGAGCAAGTTGCACTCTCATTGAGCGACATGGTTATGCTTAGGTGCATGTTGTTAGGCATGCCTTGTCATGGTTATGGTTGTCATGCATGAGGTCATGGTATGCATTTGTTATGGTCATGCATGATGTTGATATGTTGATATGATTATGATTATATATGTATCATGTTAATGTGGATTGATTTTGCAGATGAGATAAACCTCCCCTGAACTTCACTGAGGTATGTCGATTATGTTTATATTTCGGTTTAGCTAACATGGTATACTTGCATAATCAAAGATGACAAGAAAAATGGTAGACTACAGTTCACGTGACTCTCCCTACATATATCAGATGAGCAATATGGTGATGATTAATTCCCTCACATAGCAAACACTTTGAGAAGTTTGAAGGCATATATCACAAGTTGTAAGGCAGACAATGACAATTTGATTGAGGCTCGGGAGAGACTTTCAAGGGCTTAGGAAAAGTAGGCAGGTTTCAATGCAGTGATCCATTAGAGCTTGTCAGAATTACAAAGACAGGGACAATCGAGGATTAGTCTAGAACAAGAAGAGAAGACAGGTGGGGCCTATGGTAGTAGGTCTCAGTCAGGATACATGTTGGATAGAGAGTACATAGTCGGAGGTGTTAGATCATTGGATACACCTGACAAGAGGACTGGTATTTATGGGCATCATTCTAGTTCTTCATCCATGAGACATCACCACAACCATCACCACCACCATCCTTATAGGAGGCGTGAGTACTTTCCATAAGATTTCAAGAAAGTCAAGCCTCCTACATTCGATGGAGAGATGAAGAATTCAGAAGATGTAGAGGCATAGTTTCTCATGATGAAGAAATTCTTCAGATTGTATAACTATTTAGAGAACATGAAATCTGAAATAACAACCTTCAGTCTCAAGGGGAAAGAAGATATCTGGTGGGAAGATGTGAGGAATGTCAAGTGAATTCAGGAAGAAGATTTGATTTTGGATGAGTTTGAGAGACTCTTCAAGAAGAAGTACCTTTCTGAGAGGTAATATGATGACAGAGCTAGGGAGTTTTATGAGCTTCATATGGGTTCTATGATAGATGATCAGTATACTAGCAGGTCCTTGGAGTTGTTGAGGTATGTGCCTTACCTCAAGGTTGAGAAAGCAAAGATTCAAGTATCCATCAGTGGGTTGCCAACAACATATACAAACCGAATTGAGTTTAATGAGCCACGGTCGATGGAGGAAGCCATAAGGAAACTAAAGCATTGTTATGAGCAGTCAAAGTGTAAACATGAGCCTAAGTGTGATTTGAAGGGAAATGAGAAAGTTTATGGGAAGTGGCCACTAAAGCAAGGAAGACCTCAAGATGCAGGTGAGAAAGAAAATATTGTTCCTTACAAGGAGTTCAATGTAGTCGAGAAGGGATATGGGTCATAGTCTGGAGATAGCAGAATAGAGGTGATGGTAGGGGGCTGTTGTAGTGTTGGATATGTGGAAATGATCATCGCAAGAAGGATTTTCCATTGTACCAAGGTGGTAGACCTTAGATTTACAACGCTAAGGAGGCATAGATGGTTGGATATTTGGGCCATAGTATTCCTCAAATTTATGTAGTTGCGGACAACAAGCAGGTAGATCACTAGACATCATTATTGAGATGGAAGGTAAGCTTTGTTGTCAATATGTTTCTATTTTGATTGACCCTGGATCTAATTATAGTTATGTTAATTTTGACCTAGTGGATAAGTGTGGTTTGAGAAAAGTAGTGCATGCAGATTTTTTAATGGTGTAGTTGGCTACAAGTACTAAGAAGAGAGTTCATCATTAAGTAAGAGCTTTTTCATTTGAGTTGAAAATTAAGCCTACATCAGCACATCTGAATGTGCTTCCATTGGGATCATATAGTATGCTTTTGGGAATGGACTGGATGTACCTCGACAAAACCAAAGTAGATTGTTATGACGAGGCTATTGAGTGCTTGAATGATAATGGAGAAAAAAGAGAATATTGCAAGGAAAAAAGAAGCCTACATCAGTGAGGATGGTCACAACTATGCAGGAAAAGCGCAGTTGCAGGATAGGGTGTGTATTGTTTGTAGTGCATATTTCAAGTGATAAGGTTAAGGACGTTGAGGATGCATAAGTATTCAATAGGTATATTGTCTTGTAGCAGTTTGAGGATGTATTCCCAACAGATATTTCAAGGTTTCTTCCTGATAGGGAAGTAGACCTTTCTATTGAGTTGGTACCAAGGGCAACACCAACATCAAAGGCACCTTATAGGATGAGCACTCTAGAGCCACTGGAATTGAAGTTGCAATTGAAGCAAATGCTTGATAAGGGATACATTAGGAAAAGTGTATCACCTTGGGGTTCACTAGTGTTGTTTGTGAAGAAGAAGGATGGTACTCTTAGACTGTGCTTTGACAACAAGCAGTTGAAAAAGGTGGAAATCAAGAAAAAGTATTTGTTGCTGAGAAATGATGACTTATTTGATCAGTTGAAGGGAGAAACAATTTTCTCGAAGATTGATTTGAGATTAAAATATCATCAGGCACGCATCAATGAAGAGGACATCTAGAAGACAACTTTCCGGACCAAGAATGGGCATTATGGATTTGTTATGGTTCCTTTGGTTTTGACTAATGCTTTAGCTACTTTTATGTGTTTGATGAATAGTGTGTTGTGTCCTTATCTAGACAATTTTGTTATTGTATTCATTGATGATATATAGATATATTGTAAGAATGAGGAAGAGCATGACGAAAACTTAGCAACAATATGGAGATTTCTAAGAGAGCATCCGTTGTATTCCAATCTTATTAAATGCAGCTTCTTTCAAACACAAGTACGTTACTTAGGACATGTTATCTCCAAGGAAGGCATAGAAATAGACCCGGAAAAGATAAGAGCTATCATGGAATGGTAAGCTCCTAAAAATGTGGATGAAGTTAGATCATTCATGGGGTTGGCAGGTTATTACAGGAGGTTCATCAAGAATTTCTCACAGATTGCCTCTCCTATAACAACATTGTAGAGGAAAGGGAAGAAATTTGAGTAGACAGAGGAATGTGCAACATGTTTTGAGCAGTTGAAGTAGTTGTTGAAAAATTCTCCAGTTCTAAAGATTGTAGATATAGGTAAAGATTATGTGGTGTGTACAGATCCTTGCAAGAGAGGACTTGGTGGACTCATAATGCAGGAGGGATAGGTGGTATGTTATGATTCAAGGAAAATGAATAAGCATGAGAAGAACTATGTGACTCGTGATCTTCAGTTGGCAGTGATTATTCATGCCTTAAAGATATGGAGACATGATCTTCTCGGCAGGAGGTTTGTATTTATGAGTGATTAGAGTGGGATGAGTTACTTGTTTGACCAACCGAATTTGAATGCTCGACAAGCTAGATGGTTGGCCATGCTCAGTGAGTTTGAATTCGAGATTTGGTACATCAAGGGTAAGGAGAACATGGCTATAGATGCTCTTAGAAAAAAAGTACAAGTGAATCACATAGAAGTTATGAGTTCATATGGGACAAATTTATAGGATCAAATCTTGCATGTAGGACAACGGGATGACAGGTATAGTGAGCTTAATAATAGGTTACAACAGTAGGGTACAAGTGATCAAGATGATGATTATCATCTCACGGAGGATGGATTGGATCTATGTGTCGAATGACAATAAGCTCGAGAAGCTTATCTTGAGGGAGTTTCATGTTAAACCATATACAGGTCACCCAAGATACCAGAAGACATTGACAAAAGTGAATAAATTCTACTATTGACTGAATTTGAGGAAGGAAGTGGTTGAGTTTGTGGCTAGAGGTTTGGATTGTCAACATGTAAAGGCAGAGTGAAAGCATTCAGGTGGTTTGTTATAGCCTATTTCAATTCTAGAGTGGAAATTGGAGGTCATTTCCATGGATTTAACCACAGGTTTGCCGAGGACATTGAAGTAACATGATTCCATAATGGTTGTGGTGGACAAGTTGAAAAGGTAGATCACTTCGTAGTGGTTAAGTCTACTTATTCAGCTAGTGAGGTAGCACAAGTCTTCATCAGAGATATAGTGTGGTTGCACGGTGTTCTGAAAAATATTGTTTCACATAGAGATGTTAAGTTCACTTATAGGTTTTGGAAGGAGATATTTGTACGATTGGTTATAGAGTTGGCCTTCAGTACATCTTATAATCCGCAGACATATGGAAAAGTAGAGAGGGTCAACAGGATACTAGAGGATATGTTGAGGATGTACGTCTTGCATCAGCAAAGGTGGGAGGAGTATCTTCCACTGATTGAGTTTTCTTTTCTTACAACAATGATTATCACGAGTCACAGAGGATGAGTCTGTTTGAGGCACTCTATGGATAGAGTTTTAACACTCCCATCAGTTGGAGTGATCCAATGAATATGGTACTTATTGGATAGGACATGTTGGCAGAGACGGAACAGGAAATGTAGGTTATAAAGAAGAATATATATGCAACACATGATAGAAATAAAAGTTATGTAGATCAGAACAGGGCATTCAAGGAGTTTCAAGTTGGGGAACATGTGTACTTGTGCATCAAGCTAAAAAAGAGCTCCTTAAGGATTGGATCATGTGAAAATATAGCACCTCAATATTGTGGGCCTTTCAAGATCCTTGGGAGGATTGGACCAGTGGCCTACATATTTGTACTGCCTCCGACAATGAAAGTCCATGATGTTTTCCATGTTTCATTGCTTAAAAGATATGCAAAGGATGTTGATAATGTGATTGATTGGTCTGTATTGTAGGTGGATCCAGAAGGAGAATTCCAGTCGGAACCTCAGTGCATATTGCAGCGGAAACAACTCATGCTTTGGAATTAAGCAATCAATCAAGTTAAAGTGTAATGGAAGCACTTTGATCCCAATGAAGCTACATGGGAGAGGGTTGATCAGATGTCGACTATGTATCATTCATTATTTTTCGGTGGAGGAAAATGAGTTATTGGTATATGTTCATATTTATGTATGGTTGTTATTGTAAACACTACAATGAGTTGGGTTATAAAGCTATAATAATCGGTATGGTTGTCATGTTGTCATGTTTTTCATGATGGTCTTGCTTTAAATAGGTGGTTCATTGTAAATATTACAATGAGCTAAGATACAAATCTCCATGGGCAGTATGTTTTGGTTTCAACGATTTTGTTGGTTGTATGTAGGTGTCATAGAACACTGAGTATAGTGTTCCCCCAAGGGGGGGTTCTGTAACAGACCTAGGTTAAAATTTCATGTAATAAAGTTAATAAAAGGAAAATAAGACCAAATTCATTGGACATGTATTCCAAGTTGAATGTTGGCTAGAGCATCCTAGTGGGCATCACTTGTTGTTTATTATGACTATGGGGAAATTAGCAAAGGCAATGGAAAAGGCTTTGAAAAGGAAAAACATCATTTTTGGCATTTATTTATGAAAATAAAGGAAATTAGGAGAAAAGGAAGGTGAAAAGTCACAGGTTGCATGCAAGGAGGAAATTGAAGGAAAATAGAGGAAAAATGAAGAAATTAGAGGCATTAATAATAAAAAGGATTCAAAGAATCAGTTAACAGCTTTTGTTGGTTAGCCTTTTGTCAGTGTACTTTTGGAATTGGTTTTCAGATAGAAGAAGAACACCAAGGGGAGAAAGCAAGCAAGCAAGCAAAGGGACATGGAAATAAAGGAAAAGTTGGATCAAGTGGCTTTAGCGAGAATACTTACAGGTAACTGGTTGCATGTATGATTTCCTAGCTAGTTTTGGTATGCATGGAATATGCATGTGTGTATTTGGTTCATTTGTTGTCATGGGCATGGGTTTTGTTGGGTTTGATAGTGGTTTCAACCTTGCCTTTCCATTTCCAGATAACCATGGTGTGATGGGATTCATTCTTGGTTGAGCTTTGGATTTTCAAAAGGTTTTGGATCTATGTGAGGTGGTATCATGAAAACCCCAAAGGTTCGGGGTGGATATGGTTTTCTCTAGTAATCCCTCAATAGGTGGTTAGAGACAGGAAAATTCCTCAAGGGATGGTGAAGAAATTCTGAGGCATCCAAGCTCGATTTGGTTTTTTTATCTCGAGGCCGATTTAGGTGAAATTACGGTAGTGTGAGGGTGAAGGTGGTTTGACCTATGGATTCCCTTGTTTGTTTATGGATTGGTTTATCCCATGAGGTCCCACATTCATGCTTAGAATATGGCACGGTGATGATTGGATGAAAGAAATATTTGGTTCGGCTCAATCTATGGTTGGGTGATACATGGAAGTCCCTGAATTCATGTGCTTTTTGCATATGGTTAATAAGAGCTAAGTTCCTCTTGTATTCATGGGTAATTATACTTGTTATTATGTGGCTTTAATGGTTGTTCGATCATTGTTATTTATATGGTTATATGCTAGTTATAAGCGTGGTTTCATGATATATTTAAGTTGTGGCTCTTATCATATTTTTACTTGTAACTGATTGGTTAATGAATGCATTACCTATTGGATGTTATGGCAGCTATTACTAGAGGATATTAGACTTTCTTTATGTTTCTCAGATAATTTTCAGATCTCTATGTTTAGATGTGAATTCATGACCTGTAGATTTCATGTTGGCCATGTGTTTGACGGAATCACTGTCTTGGTTAGACCTAGTTAGGACAAGTCCTTGAATTAGTTTTGGGTTAAATGATTTATCCAAGTGTCATTTATCATTCTAGGAAGTTTCATTAAGTTCTTGATAGTGGTCTGGAGACTAGCCCTGAAAAAGTGCCTTAGATCGCGCAATTGCTGGCACAGAACTAGGTGAAAGAGACTGCAATCTCTCCCTTGCACGCTTTTGCATGTGACTAGAGGGTTACACTCAAAATTAGGAAGTTCTATGCCAGCGTCCAGGGCTCCAGATCAATGAAAAATCATGTTAAATCAGGGTTTGGGCACCCAGAAGGGTGCTTTAACTCTTGGGGGTCTTGTAGCACATGAGGGAAGTCAGTAAGCTCTTGTTTTGTCAACTCCATTTCCTTAAGGTTATATAGGAGGTTGAGTCATGTCATAGTAGCCATCATCTCATGTTTACCTCCGGGTAGGCCAATTAAAGTGGGTATATATTGGAGGAGGTGTTACAATGCCCTATGGAAATTAGGCTTTGTTACTATTCCTAAAATCAATTTCAAATGAGAGATCTTCGAATTTTTGCTATAATTTTTTTTTTTTTTTGGGGATACTTCAGGCTATGAAATTTTGAGAAAATTTAGGAGAGATCTAAATATAAATTTGATCATAATTTCATATTCTAGTTCACTATACTTTAATAGATGTACCCTAAGGAATTCAGTGGTTGTGAATGGTCTTGAAATTGGTTGCAAACAAGCGATCTTGGAAGTTTTGCTATAGATTTTTACTATGACACTTTAGATTGTGAAATTTTTAATCTACTAGGGAGAAATATTATGTTATGGTTTGTAAAAATTTTAAATTTGGGTTCCCTGCCTATTTGCAGATATGCCCAGTGGAAGCTACAATTTATAAATTTTCCTTAAATCAATTTCAAACCAATTATCTTGGAATTTTTGTTGTAACTTTCTCCCAAATAAGTTTCAGACTATGAAATTTTAAAGGATGTAAAGATATATACTGAGGTAAATTTGGTAAAAAATTTAGTATATTAAATGAAAATTTGGACATGTAGTATGCTATACATGTTTTCTCTTGGTAAGAGGCCAAAAATCAACAAATTTTGGAAATTTTGCCATAACTTTCACTTGACACATCAAATTTTGGTCAGACCTATGGAATTTCAAAGAAGACATACCAAACTACAACAAGTCAGAATTTTAGATTTATAAAGGCTCAAATTTTAGATATATATCGGGAGAAACATCAACCATCTATATGGTCTACAAATTAGGGTTTTAAAAGGTACTTAACTTACAACTGGCATAAATTTTGATTAGAATATCTATTTTTGCCAATTCAAAATTTATGATAAAGAGGAAAACGAGGAGCATTATTATTTACTCACATGTATTCTGAGAGTGTTTCAAAATTCACTTCACCACTTAAGCCTCAAAAATATAATCCATGATTCATGAAGAAATCAAAGATGTCCAGTACCAGGTATCCAAGTTAGAAAGTTAGTTGTCACAGATGCAAGGATGAGTAAAAATATACAGAACAAAAGATGGAGGAAAATGAGGAATAAATACAATTTGTCGAGGAATAAATAAAAAAAGTCCACCAAGGAAGAAATAATCTATGAATTTCATGGAAAATATTCCCTCAAAGAGACTTTATAGAAAGGATGTGGCAATCCTAGGAAATCATGAAAATAAGGAAAACAAGTGTGTTGGATCTCAATCACATATGGGGAGTATTTTATCGCAATTGGAGAGAACAAATAGTCAATGATATAACCGTAATCATTATTTTTCAATCTAAGATCCATATCATAAGGGTTTTAATTCAAAATTACTTCATTTTGAATATCAATATGAGAAAGTTTGGTGATAATGATCTTGTAACATGGATATTCTAGATGGAGCAATACTTTGGTCCTTTTTTTCTTCATAATGACCCTTAGGTGAGCCCACCTGAAGCATCTGTATGCCCAGCCGACTCAACGGATGGAGTTTGAACCTGATGGACCCAAATATAATTGAATCCACACCCCATGATAGAAGGCCAAAGACTTGGCAGAGGGGGCTTCAACCAATTAGGCTACCCATTAGGAATAGGAGCAATACTTTGATCTACAAGTGTAACCTTACACAAAGTAAATTGGCATCCATGCATTTAGAACAAGATTAATGTGTATGGTATCAATGGCTTTGTGAAATGAAAAATGATTCTATTGTATCTTAGTCCATTTTTATAGCAGAAAAGATAACATATTATGGGGATATTAGGATTAATACATTCTTAAGTTAATTGGTAAATCTTCAACAAACAGGTCCAAATATAGAGCACATTCAACAATTCAAAATTTTGAGTCTTACAGAAAATAACATTTATGAGGATAATTTATTAGGCCTATTTATGGGTGTTTAAAGGGAAGCATACAACATGAGGTGTGTTTCTTTGAACTTAAATCCCTAGAGAATGCTTTCAGTATGGAAAGGAAATATTAAATTAAAAGTATGGCTAGTATAAGAATGATCAATAACAAATATAGAGAAAATCATGCTCCCTCTCCTAACCTCTCTTGATTGAAAATGTTGACACCTCAACAAATGGATGGAAGAAGAGAAAAAGTACTATGTTTCAATTGTGACAACAAGTACAGTAAGGAGAATAAATGAATTGAGAATAAGAGACTACCCCAACAACATCTTGCCATGTATTGGTTGGCATCAATACTCCACAAACCCTCCAGATAGAGGGATATATCAAAATTAAGGTAACAATGTTGATTAATTATAATGGTACCCATAACTTAATCAATTATAAATTGGAAAAACTTCTTAATTACTAGACTCATAAGTGTTAAAATTGTAGAGATACACCAAAAGAAAGGTTGGTCAAAAGTATAAACTTCATAACATGGTTTTGAAATGTATGTTAACTTCAAACTATCATAACTTTTGATTTAGATGTCTAATTGAGTTTATTCAAAATCTGGAAAGAGAAAACATAGAAGAATATACTTGGAAAATGTGATAAGTATTTGAGATCATTATTATTAATTTATAGAAGTTGTAACCCAAGGGTTTAGGTTATACCTCAATTAATAATAAATGGAGATACCTAAATTTATGAAGATGAAGATCAAGTTGAAATCAATTGTAAGGAATGGTTGACGATGGTAAAGAAAAATGGTATGAATCCTTTAAGGATAAGAAAATAGTTTTATGGTGAATATTTGAAGTGGTAGGATAATATTAATTTTGAGACTATATAGAACATAACATGGGAAGTATTTGAAGAATTATTTTCAAAAAAATGGATCAAGGATACAAATGTGGAGGAAATGTACAAAATTAAAGATGAATTAAAAGAAGCTAAAGAAGAGATTAGAAAGAAGGTTGTTTAGCTAGCCCTAGGGTCTAACTCACTTGGAAAAGCATGTAAATATATTATGCAAAATATTATGAGGTCCTTGTTAGAGCCTCTTGATTAACATGTGCCCACTTTAGAGGAAATGGTGGTGCTCTTAGTTGTTATAGTAGTATCATACATAATCGACCCTGTGTCATGTGAGTGTGAGACTACCTCAGTTGTCGATTCCACTAGTAAAAAAAAGAAGAAGAATAATGGCTATGAGATATTTAAGATGTAATACCTTAATGAATCACTTGTTAAGGAGGTTCAAAAATTAAAACATGAGTGGCAAAGGTAAGTGGGAAAGGGGTTAGTTAAGGGAGGAATTGAAAAATAAAGATGAAGAAATATGTATACTGCAAAACCATAATAAAAAAGATATTTGGCAAGGTCAACAGATTGAAAGAAGAAAAAAGGAATTTTCAAAGTCAAGAATAAGACAAGGATCTTAAAGGAGGAGACTACCAAGTATTGAAGAGGAAAGTAGCTAGAAGATTGAAGAAACCTTAGACATGGTTGAGGTTAAATAAAAATAAATTATTCTATAATTGAAGAAGGACACAGGAATTTGATAAATGGGGGAACATTGCAACATTAAAAGGAGAAATAAGACAAGATTCAGGAAGGTCACCAAAAGATACTTGAAGAAGTTGAACTCCATATAGAGGATGTGATAGTATTATCTCCAAGGCTTAAGTAATTAAAGACCAAGCAAAGAGGATTGAGGAGGTTGTTGTCTCTGAAAAGAAGATAGATTAAATGAGTAAGGAAAGTGAAGGAAAGCCATCAAATGTGAAAACATATCAACATCCTCATTACTAAGAAATATTTCATGAGAGACACGAAAAATAATATAAGCATTATCATGGAAGAAGTTGGAACACTTATTATTATTCTTGGAACAAGGCATCACAATCATTATTCAGTAGGACATCATCAAATATCAACATATACTATAAATTAGAAATGTCACAACAACAGTACATGGAATGAAGGGAAATAAAATTACGCAACAACCAACCATCAAGGATTAAGACTAGAAGAATTTAGATTGGATGGATGGATCATCATCAATGGAAAAAAGAATCTAGGAATATAAGGAAATATTATTATTTGTTTTCATCATCACATGTAGCACCCTTAATTGCATATATGGGGTTAAGTATTTATAATATGACCCTGAGGTGGGGAATATTTGGGTTTAAATGTGAGTGTAATGTGTACGTAATGGGGTTGACCCAATAATAAAGGGACCACATATGCAATGTGTGAATACGTATATATAGGGATCATGTAGTCATTATTAAGGACATGTGATTTGGATGTATGAATGTATTTGGGTATTTGGAGAGGGTTATCCTATTATCCAAGGATTTATTGTGTAACTTATCTCTCTTATTTATATTGCAGTTCTGCTCCACACTCACATCGGTGTACATGGTGTGTACTTCTAGTTTTTTTATGTATGTGGATCATATGCATTTAGGCATCTTAGCCATTTTCAACTTGCACTCCAATTTTTGAAAAAAAAATCAAGACAATGGGGTATGAAGGATGTTTAGCCTCACATTGGAATAATGTATTTAGGCTTGGTAAAGGGTGTTTCCAACAAATCCATCGTAGATAGATGTAGTTCATGGAATTTTTTGTAACTAATCTTGAACATTATAACTATGAACTTTGTTGCGAACTTTGGGAAATATGAATAAAAAAATTGAATATGTTGATATTTTATATTATCACACATGGTTATCATAGATTTCATGGTTGTGATAAACCCTCTAGAAAATAATTCCTTGAGTAGCATTCTTGTCCCCTCTCTATTATGAAAGAGGAATATATATACTTTTACAATCAATGAGCTCAACTGGGTCTAGTACGAGTGGTTATGGGATGGATCATTATACTCTCTACCCAGGTTCTATTCCCATTAGCGACATCTTGACTTACATTGTGTATATTGTTGTAATGCCTTTGAGCCCTATTTTTGACTAGCTTTCTGCATTGAATATTCTGAGGTTTATCTTGGGTACCATCCTCAAAATGAGGAGAAGTACTCATGGTTTTTCCTTGGGTGATGTAGCCTAGGAAAAAAATGCTTTGATAATGAGTAAGATTCCAATTGTCATGCATATCTTCCTCCATAATATTTAAAGCAAGAAATATCACCTAGTGAAAAAAATAATAGTTTAGAAGGCATTAGTTTGAAAAATAATAGTGAAAAATAGTTTTATCTCAAATATAATGTAAGTCGTGATTTATAACAATATATTTTACATTGTCTTGATTCAAATGTACTTGCTATATCAACAAATTGCATATTAGTACAAGAATTAATTTTCCACATAGAAAATCAATGAGATGGCATAGTAACCTTGATAGCTTAAGTTGAGAAACCTTGGTAATCTCTCTAAGCAAGCAGAGAGGGTATCCCAAAATGAGTTTGTATATACTTTATTGAAGACACTACTAGGGTCTTGGATTCTCACAATGTTTTGATGCCACCATCTGATCATTTTGAGGATTTTTATCTAAAAAAAGTTTTGTAAACACCTCATTATTATTTTCCTCCTTGGCTTGATCCAAAAAAAAGTATCCATTACAGGTGAGTTATTGGAATATTGGAATCATAATTATAAATAATCAAAACAGAGATGCTAGTTTTGCACATATCCTTAAATTAAATAAGGTGCAACAGGTAATAGCTGAAATTCATATATTACAATCATAGATGAACAAGGGATGAGAATTTTTTGTGATCCAAGTTATTCAAAATTTCAAATAATGTCTCCATTAAGCACTCTTTGTACTGTCCCTTTCGAGTGATCACTCCAAGGGATCAACTTAGTAGCCTCTTTGATTCTCATAGGCTATTCTTCAGAAAAAAGGGGATTGATTGATTTAATTTTTTATTGGGAGAAAAATAAATTATAAAGGAGAAAAATTAAACTAAAAGGGTGTTATTTTATCTAATTGAGAAAATTACCCATGGTATAGACCCACGGTATTTTGATGGCCCATGGTATAGACCCATGTTATTCTATTTATAAAAGAGAGATTCGAGCTCACGTTTGGGATGTTTTTTAATTATTTTCTCAAATCAATTTGAAGAAATATTGTAGCTTGTGTGTATAGAGGATGAAGTCCTTAAGTGAGATTAATTTCAATGGTGAAACATATCCACCCTAGCTTATCAGAGGGGAATAACACTCATATCTCTCATTGGGTATACATTTAGAGATCGTGGGATCTAGAGAAGGAGTTCATATCATTTATTTTGTAGGTTGTGGCACTTATGGGATGGTGTTTGGCCTTTAACAATATTTCTAGAGGTTTCATGGTTTGATTTAGCCATCAAAAATTGGTGTAATTTAAGAGAGATTGAGTTCATCATTATATTATCAAATTTTGAAGGTTTAGTGTGGTTCATTGATCCGGATTTCCCCAACTCCTCCCTTTTAAAGAAGGTAATGTTCATCATTATATTAGCAAATTTTGAAGGTTTAGTGTGGGTCATTCATCTGGATTGCCCCAACTCCTTCCTTTTCTCTTAGAAAAATCAGTTTGTTGGGTTGAAGTGTCTTTGGGAGGGTCGAACTAGCTCCTCAAAATTGTTCCATTAAGGTGATATACAATTTCTTTTCAAGACATCTCAAGGTTGCCATTTACACAACAAAGATCATGTTTTTTTTTTTTAACTGTAACGGGTATAATTTATTATTTGAAGTATGGTTGGGCCCAAGCCTAATCAACCGTCTTTTACAGCTTTTCCTTGCATCTAAATGCTTCTTGTTCAATTTTGTGCTTGAATTAAGGAATACAATACGGGATAGAGCTTTTATCATTGATGTTGAGAGCTCCCGGTGCTATGAGAGATCCTTTGTTTGCCATTTCATCCGCCTCACTATTCAAACTTCTGAGAATATGATATATTTTGAAGGAAGTGAAATCTTGCATAATTATCTTTAACCTTTTCAGAGACTTGTTGAGAATGCCGTTGTTGAACTGGTCATCCGAGGTGATCTTCTTAATGAGGATTTCAGAATCTCCGAATGCTTGGCATTCTTTGATGCCTTTATCATGGACAATTTGGCAGGCTTTTGTGGGAGCAAGGAGCTTTGTCTGATTGCCTGCACGAATACCAAGCCCCCAGCAAAAGCGAACTTTTCTGGAATTGTCTGAGAAGTAGATGAATCCTCCAGCTCCCGCAGCCCCAGGATTTCCCCTGGAGGCATCGTCGAAAAAGATTGAAGTTATGTTTTGGGTCTTCCACCAAGCTTGAAAGGAAGCTTCAGGTTCTCTAATTTTCCAAGATGGATTGGGGAGGGGAAGGGGGAGGGAATGGGCTTTTCTTTTGGGATGAGGGCTATGAAGGTTCAGCCATGCCTTTTCTGTGGGGAAGAGGGAGGAGTCTGATTTTTGGGAATGCAGGAGGACAGTTTCAAGAAGAAAAGCTTTTGCAATAGAGGCAGATTTAGCAGGAGAGCGAGTAGAGTTGTTGAAGATCGAGTCATTCTGGGCAAGCCAAATTTCCCAACATACAAATTTGGGGATGGAGAGCCAAATGTGAAACCAGAGTGAATTGTTGGGGATATTATGAGGATAACATTGAAACCAATCAGTAAAGAGATCTGCCACAGAACTGTGATGGGGAGGGGAGGCGTGCAATCCAAGAAGAGTTAATTTCCAAACTTCTTTGGCAAAATCACAATCAATGAACAGATGAGAGGTTGTTTCTCTAGAGTTTCTACACATTGTGCATCTATGTTGCCCAGCGATCTTTCGTTTTGACAGATTTTCCCCTGTGAGCTGTTTATTCTGCATAAGAATCCAAAAAAAGAAGTTGACTTTGGGTAACCCATTGGTGTTCCAAACCTGTTTCCATAACGCTGGAGATCTAAGTCTGTCTTTTTTGGGCTGCAGGGCAATGTAACCTAAAGTTGAAGCATAAGATCCGGAGTCACCCCACCGCCATCTGTCTGTGTTGTTGCGATGGACCGGTGTTGCGTTTGAGAGCAGCGTTTTGAGCAAAGCGAGATGATTGTGGAGTTGCGCCGGCACAGGAGGGAATTCCCAGTCAACCCAGTTCCCTTTACTGTCCCACGCTGAGATGTCATTCAACTTTCATATACCTCCACTGTGGAGCCATTCTCTTAGCTCGTGAATTTCTTCGTGGGAGTTAAGAGGGGGGTTGTTCATAATGCGGTCTTTCCAGAGTAAGATTTTCTCCCCGTTGCCAGGTATGCGATACAAGTGATTCCTGAAGCTGCTAATACATTTCCTACAGAGATTCCAAGTATGTGTGCCTGCGGGAGTATTATTCCCTGACAGATGCCTGAGAGAGATCCCCTGCGCATATTTGGAGGTGAGCGTTTCATTGACGGGATGTGTGGGGTCTGAATACATTTTCCAAATGAGCTTGCATCCAAGTGCCAGATTTGATAAAGCAGGGTCTCTAATCTGTAGACCTTCGTCCAATATTGGTCACTTGACAAGATCCCAGTTTGCCAAATCCAATTTACTGTGATTGCCTCTACCTCCTTTCCAGAGAAAGTCTCTTAGGAGACAAGAGATCTACTCCATTATGTGTTTCAAAGCAAGAAGGAAAGAGGCTTGATAAATGGGGAGAGAAAATAAGACAGATTTAAGTAAGATAATTTTTCCTCCCTTGGTGAGCCAGTAACCTCCCCAAGAGGTGATCTTGTCTTTAATTTTGCTAATGATGCCATGCCACAGAGATCTATTGTTGACTCTAGATGTGAGAGGTAAGCCGAGGTATTTGATGTTGTCCCAATGGGTGAAGCACTCAAAACCAAGAATCTGGGCAATGGTGTTGAGATTGTGTTGACTTAAATTCCATCCATAGATCGAACTCTTTCTGTCATTTATTACAACTCCTGAGGCTCTGCAATAACTTTTTAGAACAGAGTTGAAATTAGCTGCTATTCTAATAGAGGCTCTACCTAGAAGTAGGGAGTCGTCTGAAAAGAGAGCATGATTTATAGGCTTGAGAGCATTTGCAGTTCGAATTCCTGGGAGTCCACCAGTGTTCATTTCTGCAGCCAGCTTCCTGCTGAGAGTATCTGCCATGAGAATATACAGAAAAGGCGAGAGCAAACAACCTTGCCTTAGTCCACAATGGGCTTGGAAGAAGGATGTTAAGCAGCCATTGGCCATGGGAGCTATCCAAGGGTTTGAGATGCATGCTTTAATGAGATTGATAAATTGAGTAGGGAAGTCGAAGGATCAGAGAACTTGGAGAAGAAAGGAGTGGTTGACTCTATCGAAGGCATTAACCATGTCAAGCTTGATCAGCATCCCCTTCTCCTTCCTCTATTTTCTAGAGTGGATAGCTTCCTACACTTGAATGATGTTGTCCAAGATGTGTCTGCCTTTGACGAACCCCCCTTAGGAGCTGGATATTAGTTTGTCAAGTAGGGGTTTGATTCTATTTGCAATGATTTTGGAAAAGATTTTGTAGGATGCGTTGCATAGAGAGATGGGCCTAAACCTACTAAAAGTTTCTGGGTTAGCCTCTTTTGGAATTAAAGCAAGAAAGGTGGAGTTGATGCCTCCCCCAACCTTGGCTTTTTCAAAAAAGCCTTGTATCATTTTCAGCAGATCTGTTTTGATGATGTCCCAGCAGACTTTGTAGAAGTGTATTGTAAATCCGTCTGGCCCAGGGGCCTTATCTGATTCCATTGCCCATATGACCTTGATGATTTCTTCTTCAGATAAGGGTTTCAGTAAATCCTGATTGTCCTCATGGGTGATGAGGTGGGGAATATAGGAGAGGAGATCTTCAGTGTCTTCTATGCTGCCTTCATTCCCTGGACCATAGAGGTTTTTAAAATGGTTTTTAGCTGTTGTTTTAATTTGGTCAAATTTGTTTCAGATCTGTCCTTCTTTATTCTTGATCTCAGTGATGTGGTTTCGAGATAGGCGAACTTTATACCGGCGATGGAAGAACGAGGTGTTTCGATCTCCTGCCTTGAGCCATAGACTGTGAGATTTGAGCCTCCAATACTCTTCTTCCCTTCTGAATGCTTGATGGATATTTCTTTGGTAAGTTGCCTCTTTGTTTAAAATTTCAGGGGTAATGTGGAGACCTTCCATTCCAATTTGCAAAGTTTCTAGCTGCTGAACTTCATCTTTTCTCTGCTAAGAAGAGGGATTGAGGAGTTTCCTTAGCCACTCTTTTAAGGCTTTTTTGGTGGCTTTTAATTTTTTCTCCCACACATAGCTTGGGGATCTGTTGATGGGGATATCCCAAGTCGATTGGACAGTGTCCAGAAAACTTGCTTTTTCAATCCAGAGAGGACTTAATTTAAAGGGAATAGGGCCAGGGTCTTCCTCAGGGGCCATAATGAGTTGAATTGGCTTATGGTCCGAAGAAAGATTGGGGAGAATTTTTGATGAGATAAGGAGGTTTTCCAGCAGCAGGGAGCTTTGGATTATAAATCTATCTAACCAGGCAGCAATGTGATCAGGCCCAATTCTATTATTGGTCCAAATGTATTTGCCTCTCACCGGGGCAAAATCTAGCAGGTCCCTCTGTTGCATTAATTCCTCTACCAAAGGCAACAGTTGATCTCTGCTACTGTTTCCCCCCCTTTTTTCCTTTGGCTTCATGATTAATTTGAGATCTCCTCCCAGGATGATGTTGTTTAGGGAGTGGAGATCTAAGAAATCAGAGAGAGTATTCCAGTATTCTCTTTTTTCAGCATAAATGACAGGAACATGGAGATTGAATAGGGCTATAGTTAACTTACTTTCAAGGTGCTTGAGCTCAGTGAAGATCCAATGTTGGGTCTCATGGGAGTTCAACAGATGGAACTGATCTTTAGACCAGAGAGTTACAACGCCTCCCAAAGTTCCCCTTGAGTTGACTGTTATGCCTTCGTTCTTCTTCCAATTAGACTTGCTGATATCCATAAGGGCTTGCCCTTCGATTTTGGTCTCTTGGAGCAAGAGGATATCTGAGGGCTATATTTTCATCAGATCTTTGACCGCTTCAATTTTTGGTTGGGTCCCCAGGCCTCTGCAGTTCCAAGAGACTATACGCATTATTTACCTGGCGAGAGATTTCGGGTTCCTCCCTTGGTGGATCTTCCTCTAGTATTTCTATCGATGGTCATCTCTATTGTGGGCTAGTTGCCTTGCATTTTTAGGTGTTCTGCCTCCTCCTCCCTGATTGATTTGTGGGTCTTCCTACCTGTTTTCTTCGAGGGTCTCTCATAGGTCTCATCCTCTGAGGAGTCTGAGGGCTCTGGCACTTTTTTCTTCTTTTTTATATTTGCATACGAAGGCATGGAGGGGCTACCCTGAGGAGAACCAGACGAGACAGCTCCACCTCCGTCTTTATTTGCATGTGGATCTTCGACCTGTGCTAGAGTAGTCAGATCAGTTACTGGGGGATCTGGTGGAGAGGTTCCTTTGGGGATTGGGATCTCGTCCAGGTCCTGACGGGTTCTATTATCATTGTTGCGTTCTTCTTGGTTATTCCCCTTTGTGGATCCTTTCCCGACTGCTTTTGCATGGCCAGTTTTATAGACTAAGATCCATTGATCTCCCTTGGGGATGTGACTCTACTCTTCAGCTTTTTTATTGCAGTATTTTGCAAAGTGTACATAGCCATGGCAGTGTCTGCATTTAAAGGGGATCTGCTCGTAATCCAGCTCTTGAATATGGGACCATCCAACAACTGTGAGTTTTATTGCTTCAGGTAATCCTTCTTCCAGATCTACTTCCACTCATATTCGGGCACAGGAGTACTCATCTTTCCTTATGGCCTGATCAATGTATTTACCAAGGGAGTTGTCGATAATTTGGAGATATTTCTAGCTCCAGCAGTGCAGGGAAGATGGGGGAGCCGCACCCACACTGGAACCGTAGTAGGAACATCCTGGGTCAGATCAAAATCTGGAGACCATTTATTTAAATATAAGCCCTACGGCCCCATGAAATATGGCCCATTCCTGAAGATGAGACTCCAGTCTTCTGCTGATTCAAACACGAATACAAAGAAGCCTTTACCTACAAAATATTATTTGATTCCTTCCTTGATCAGATGGGGACCAGTTTCTCTTGATCCAATCTTCAACAAATTTGGGTGATGGCCAGAGGCCGGTGAATTGCCTAATGAGCCCTCTATCAGTGAGATTCAATGCAGAGCGACAAGTTTCTTCCTCGGGGAGGGCCACCGTGGGAGTGCAGTATTTTTTCTTGCAAATTTCTGTTGTTGTGTAGAGGGAGGACGTTTGCTGCATGCATCTACCATTTTTTGAAAATTGAGGACTTCAGGAGGGAGAGGGGGGGTTCCGAACCCCCATCGCTGGGCATGGTTGTCAGGAGGGCCGCAGCTGCTCTGTAGCAGGCGTGCACAACGTTGGCGCGGCGCAGAAGCTCTAGGGAGTTGGGTCACGTAGCACAGACAAAAAAGCAAAGATCATGTTATTAACCAGGTTCCCAGTAAATCGTTTTTTCTACCCAACATGTAATTTCATGATAAAATATATAATAAACAGTTGGTTGAGTTTGTTACTTATGAATTTTATTTATATTGACTAAGTTATTATTGCGCTAGAAGATTCTTACAAGATACATTGGTAATATTGCTAGTATTGCCTTCATACTTAAATACCAACAAAGTGTTTTCAGAAATGTTTTCTTACAGAGTGTTTGAAAAAATGTTTGAACAATAGAAAATCAAGAAATTACTATAATCATGTAGTGATTATTACTATTTGTAATCATCACTATAATATGTTATATTATTATAATTAATATTCATTAATCTAATTATTAATATGTAACGTAATATGCCATAGTCAAAACTATAATATGGTGTATTATTCTAATTATTTAATTCAACTAATTATTTAATTTGATTAATATTCATTATTCATAATATTAAGCATCAATCAGAAAAAACAAAAACAAAATTATAACAAAAGTGATTAATATTGAATTAAATCTGCACCTAGTTGCAGCAAAGTACATGTGGGTTACATCTTCAATATTCAGTTCAGACTATAATCCATGGGCATCACTGACCTTCTACACAAAAAGACCCAAAAAAATTAATAGAGTGACTACCCTTAATATGACTGCTTCATTACATAAAAATACCCAAGACCACTATAAGAGGGCATACTTATATTATTTCTACGGGTTTACAAAAATAAAAGGACCATATCTAACAAAAGACTGGATAGCCTCGCATCTGTATGATTAAAAAAAGTCAAAAATACACATATTGAGATTGCAGGAAATGCCAATAATTGTATGTAACTGACCTATTGAGATCTATCTCTTGCTTTCATGTATCATCATGATTCTTGTCAAAAAAAAATTGTGCTTCTTTACTTAGCTTTAGGTCCATAAAAATATTCCTAATGGAATCAAATTCATCAACCAAATGAGAGAAAAGGAATCTGAGAGTCAAAACCTTAACAGTAAGCTCAATTTGGATATGAGACATTTGGCAGAACTTAACTTGCAAATCATAATATGCCCTGTGGAGTGCTTCATGGGAGGACAAGATTTGATAGCATGGATTGTCTCATGAGGAGGGCTCTGACTCTGAATCAATGTTCATTGTACTTCTCTAAGCAGAAAGTGGACCCATGTGGATTAGAGAAGGCGTTGGCACCAATAATTTATTGTTACTTCCAGACTTATGACGTAGAGAGGTAAGTGTTCAACTATAGACTTGAAGATAGAATTTTGGACCAGAGGACTGACAGTATTTCCATATACATTTGGTAGAATTATAGGAAAAACCAAACATAATTTTAACACAATCCCATTAACAACCCTGGAACAAATGTAGGAGCTTAATTCCCTGGCATTGCCATCCAGACCCAAATTTATTGGGAATACATAGCTAAAAACTGGAAATTAGAATGTACCTTCCTTAAAAGAGGTTCACGCCAAACTGCAACTTGTAGGGCATGATTGTCTCTAATATTTTAGATTATCCTCTGAATCAGCTAGCCCAAAGCACTAGAATTACCACTAGTAGGAATGCTTCACCTCCCCCGACACTGTCTAGTTGAACAATTGAAGCCTTAATTAAAGCTCTTTGCAAAGTTTCTAAAAGGGAAGCCATCTTAACTCCATAATTAAAATTTGGAGCCAAACCATAGCCAAATTCATAGTCTTCTAGGGAAGTAACACACTTGGAGGGGAATGGAGTGACGCTGAAGAGAGGCATCCTTCCAATTTAACTCTACATCCCCTACAATTCCACACGCATTCCATCTCCATAACATTAGATTTCCCCGTGCATCATTCAAGAAGGTTCATCATTAAACTGAGTGAAAGATAACTCCAATGCTTAAGTAGGTTAGCTTTGATGTTTTAATCATGCGAGGTGGGAAGAAATGCCTTTGCATGACCGTAGATTATATAAGTTGACACGTTTTGAAGAGAGATTGTGCCAGCGTAAAACCTCATGTATGCTTGAATGGATTGTGAGCCATAATTACTCGTAGTGCGGATAATAGGGAATGGGAATATATGCGAAGGGGAAAATAATTAATATTCATTTTTGTAATAACAATATTCCAATAGAAATAAGTGTTAAGGGGGATCCATTCTTTTAGAGACATTTGTGCAATTAGGGAATCGAACATTTGTTCCTTTGTTCATTGATATCGAACTCAAATTCATCCAGAGAGTAGGTCTGGTTCACTTTCATATCATCTTCCATAATATTGATCCCGAGAATATGATAAGAATTCCTAGAGTGAAGAGATGCCATTAAACTTCTGATTCTCTAGAGAATCCTAGCTAGAGAGTTGTCTTTTGGATTATTTTCACTATTAAGGTACCATATCGTAATGAACGAGTCTGCTAAGATGATTAATTTTTCCACACCCTTGTATTTGGTGATGAATAATCCTTGCAAGAGCCAATACATCTTAGCTTGATTGTTAGATCTCCTTCCTAGGCCCCATGAAAACTTTACTTCAGTTATTCCATCAAGATTAATTAAAATCCATCCCCCTCTTGCCACCCCTAATCTTTAATCAAAATTAACATACAATATTATACATTTACATTAATATATATTAACTAATTTAGCAATATTTACATTAAGATTAATATATATATATATATATATATATATATATATATAATGTAATTATTTAGATTATTAGTTCTATTAATATTTATGATTAATAGGTTAATTCTTGCAAGTTTTCTTAGTTGACCTTTTTAGGTTTGTTGATGTTTTCCTTTTATTCTATTTATTCTTTCATGTTGCTTCTTCTTTGTTCAATATTTGTCCTGAAGATGGATCCTCCTATGGATTTGAAACATCGACAACTATCGAATATCACTATGGAAAAATTATACTCTCTATTTTCAAAAGCAAATCAAAAAAGTCTAAAATCTACCAAGAAATTACTTGTTTATTATAGTGGAGGACATTATACTCTTGAACACGATATTGGAACTAGCTCACCCACATAACCAAAGTCAATTGATTTCCAAGTTTCATCATTAGAGAAATTTTGAGGTCTAAAATGGGCCTCCTAAGGAATATTATAAAATAATAGTGGAAATAATAAAATAAGATTAGATTACCTCATCAAGCTTTGGAGAGAAAAAAAAAAAAAAAAAAAAAAAAAAAAAAAAAAAAAAAAAAAAAAAAAAAAAAAAAAAAAACTATTTTTTCAACTCATATTTTCAAGTCATCTCCCTATGATTTTACTCAAATTTTGAGAGGGAGAACTCATTGGATGTAGAATTTAATTTTTCATCTAAGTAGTACCCATGTTGCATACTTTCGATGGACCCTACTACACAAAAAATGTGAAAACATGAAAAAGTATGATTGCAATCACGTTTTTTCATGTATTTCACATTTTTTTAGTAGGGTCCATCGAAAGTATGCAACATGGTTACTCCTTGGATGCAAAATTAAATCATACATTTTTCATGTATTTCACATTTTCGGTGTAGCAGGGTCCATCGAAAGTATGCAACATGGGTACTCCTTGGATGCAAAATTAAATTATGTATCCAACGAGCGCTCCCGCTAGAAATTTGAATAAAATTGTAGGGAGACAAGTTGAAAATACGAGTTGAAGAAGTAATTTTTTTAGTTTTTTATCTTTTTACCTTTGTACTCCAAAATTGGTGAATCATCCCCCATGGTTGAAATCATCATATTGAATCCTATTAGTTCTTATAAAGTTGATTTTTGTTGTACATTTTTGTTTTGATGCCCATTTTTACCTCAAAATTTATCTAATGATAATCTAAAATTTGATTCTAAAGGACAACCAAAGGGAAATATTTTGACTAATGATTTCTTTCATGTGTTGAATGGAAAGTCGTTTTTAAAAATGTCAAAATATGTTAAAAAAAATAAACATATACTTATTTTAGCTTATAATATGAATAGACTAATGGTTTAGAAGTAGAAACAAAGGGTTGTTGTCAAATATTAGGAGATTATTAAATTCAAATCATGCGAAAAATTAAAGATATCTCTTAAATCTACATCTAATAATGACCTCAAAGATCAAGTGAAACATGAATATAGGCCTAATTGTAGAAGGACTCTTATTGGAGATAATAATATGTTCATAGATACTAAAAAATCCAATGCCCTCTACAGAAATCCTTTTTCCAACCTTCATGTATAGGAAGATCTACAAGATTATTCTATAATTGTTTCTTTATATTATGATTTTAGAAATTCAATATATAGAGAAATTAAGTTAGAGTTTACAAATATTGATGATATGTTTTTGAAAAATGTTTCAACTCCACCTTACCAATTACAAATTTTCTTAGGAGAGAAGGAAAATGTTTATTCTTTGGATAATAAAAGACACACTTGTAGAGCTAGTTCATCTAAAATGTAAAAAAAATTAGTTTTGTTGTTCACATACAACCTAAAATCTAAGGTGCAAGAGCCAAATGAAGTAAATTATGCCTACAAAATTATTGTATTTGATGATAACTTTTCTTTGACAAAAGTGGATTTGCGTAGAGCTAGATCATTCCTTGACCATATGAAGATTGGTGTTGCCAATCAATTGGAATGGAAGTTAATTACAAGGGGAGTAGATCATGTAAAACTTAACAAATTTCTAGATCCCTAAGGGAATCAACAATAGATTTACATCTAATATACATGCATAATGAAGTGGATGACGCTCTAGTCACACAATTAATTTCGACAAACATCATTCCAAATCATCCAATCAATCACCATGAGAAATTATGTCATCGTATCCCTATCTAATACTCCAATATTGTCAAAGTTATTTTCGAATGCTATCAGAACCTAACCGATGTCATCATTTTCTCAATGGTTTCTACAAAATGTTAAATACTCAATGCTGCTTAATATGGAACATTTTAATGTTCTTTAATATGTCCAATTAAACATTACATAGTATGCCACCCCATAGACCTATCCAAAGTCATGATGCCCTTAAAGTTTTAAAATCTTTGGATGATTGCATTAGCATTATGATTTTACTTGAAAAACATGTGACAACGCTTAGTGTAAGTTAAGATAGGGCACCATAGTTAGTTTCAATGTATTTCATATTATCCAAATAAAGGTTTTGTTTAGTTTTACTTTTATTATGTTTATGAATTTCACATGACTAGTGCTTAAGGCCACCATACCACACATGTTGATCTTTTATTTTCCATATATTTATTTCACTATTTCTTTTCTAGATCAATGTTTCAATTTGTTTATTAAATGAGCCAATTTTGGTGAAACCAAACCTAGAGTCATAATTAAGTACAGGATTTCTCTTAATTTGACCTATGAGCCATGTGTAGAAGTGAGTTTGATGAAGATTATAATCGTTACTTTTCCATGATCCCCACAATTGAAAATAGTGAGCTTAAAATCAAATTATAAACATTCAAGCATGTATGGATTTATGTTTAATTTAGACACTACCTTTGCTAGAGTATTCTAATGTTGGTTTGTTTCAACAAATCCCCAACCTGTTTGAAAAGAAACACGAGTCTAGCAATAGACCAGTTGATGAATTTTATCATGATGCTTAATTATTAGTAATATTCATGTATTACAAATGTTTCCACTCAACCTTTCTTCAATCTAGTTTTGTTGTGTTCGAAAGAAATGTATTCTGAGTATAAGGTGTGTATCTAGGAAGGAAAAATTGCATTTATATTGATGAATTAACTGAAGATCATTACATGGCCAACTATTGGTTTGATTAATTATTGTTATCATGATTTTCTTATCATTCCCTTATCATATGGATGTATTATTTGTAGGTATGTATTGTAAAATACATTACATACTTAACAATTCTTAAAACATTACATGATGAAGAAGTGTGCTTCACAAACTTGAACAATATACCCTTCGAAACATATGAAACATGCTTACATCATAATATGGAATATATCACTAGCTAATAAATGGAAAAAAAAACATGGATAAAATTTTGAGAAGTGGTTTTAGGAACATTGCATGACATTTATATTGACTAAACTTGGCCAGTATAAGATTTGAAACATATCTTATGAGATGCACAATTATAGTAAATAAGTTGTTATAGAAAGCCTCCACCCCCTCAAACCCAAGTGTTGTTGCAATCCCAATAACGATGTATATTTTACTTGGTATGTGCATCCGACGAAAAACACAGTGCATGATTACTAGAAGTACCAAGGGGTAAGTAATAAAAAATCATGACAATTATGAGATAACCAAGGGCTTAATTGGTACAAATGAGTTGTTTATTGTCTAATCTCCCATAGAAATCATTTTTTCTTCAAAAGAGTTGACCATTGGTTTTCTAATAACACAAATTTGCTTCTAAACCAAATGTGGTGTATGGTGTCTTCCTCATCGTTCCTTTTTTGTACTTTCTTACTTATGATTCATTTTTGCTCATAAAGTTGATTGTTTGCATCCCAAGTATCTATTTTTTGTTGAGTCTTGACTCTATTGTTTCAAATTCTCTTTTTCATTGCCATATTTCTCATAAATTTGTTGTAAATCAGAGCTTATGTTTGCTTGGATTGCCTTAAAATTTGAATTTACTAATTGATCATGCTTTGGTCTTCTAATAAAATTCTAATTTTGGATGCAACGCTACTTTTATTTAAATTTGTGTAGTTTTCACATCCATATCTCATTATTTTCGAGAATGATGATATATTGGTGTGGTTGAGTGAAGCCAATAAAATATTATATTATAGAATGAGAAACTTAGCAATCTCAGAAGAGCCCAATGACATGGCCCAAGCATGTTGGTCCAACCCTTAGAATCATGCACCATCACTCTCACTTCTCAAAGGCGCTTCTTGAATTTATTCCAATAAATTTCTTTCCTTGGGGTTTAATATTAAATATCTTTCCTTTCTATTAATATTTTGATATTGCATGGCTTCTGTGCTTGTTAAACTATCTATAATTCCCTTGATAGGTTAAGTGTGGGGCCTTGTAAAAAAAACATACTTGGTAATATTTGTAATATTTATTTTGCTTCTTAATCATGTTCTAAACAAAGAATCTATGAATGTCCCATATTATGTGAAGAAGTTAAATAAAGTTGGAATTGGGACTTCCATAAAAGACCAAGTCCCATAAAAAGCTTGAAAATTTAGTTTAAGTCTTGATTTAACCAAATTAAAGATATCATCCATTCACATTAAAGGAGCACAACACGTGAAAAATTTAAATATATTTTGGGACATATTTTATTATTAGACATGCTCAATCGTTTCCTAAAAATAGACATTATCCCCACTTGGTTGTAAATAGGTGCTATTTCCCCCATCTCCCATTACTATAACATGTACTTTTAATTTGGTAAAAGGATTAGGAAAGGAAATCCAATCATCTATGGGGGAATGAAAATGTCTTCTTTGTGGCGATGGATGCTCCTTGGTAGTGGAGTAAGGTCTGTGATGCTAGTGTGACTCCATCAAGGCTATGGATGCTTATGGGTAGTGAAGCAACACTATACGAAAGTGAAATAAATTGTTTTCTCAAAATATTTAACCTCAATTAAAGAAAGACTCTATGGTTATGGTTTCTACCTGAAACACCAAGTGAAGCTTTTAAGGAAATCAACTCCATGCTTTCTCTATTCAATGAAAGTTATTAGGTCATAGAAGTTGTATTATTGGGATACTATGGGTTGATGCTGCAAAGAGAAGACCTAAAGAAACCATTTGTTTGAATTCCAAGGTATGGTTATTTCTATTTGTTTGTATTCTTGTTAAAATAATATGATTGAATAAGTAATGGTTCCAGAATCTATGATTCAATAAGTATCATTTCCTCTTTTAGATTTACATTGACCTTGATTCCCCATTGCATTGCATTCTAATCATTCTTTTAGATGATTAAGTATAATGATCCTTCATGTTCTTTTTACTTAATTTGATTTTCTTTCTTCCCTTCCTTGAATTTTATTCCTCTTATTTTTTGGCTAATTATCTTCCTTAAACTTTTCTTTGTGTGAACTATTTTGGCCTTCAATTTTTATCATGGTTGATTTCAAAATTGTGCCCTTGATTTACCTTCATAATTGGGTTTTGTCTTAATCATGGGATTGGTCTCCATCTCCAATTAAGGCTCCCTTTTATATCCATCTAATTAGACTTCCTTTTTTCCCTTATTCAAGTTACTTTTAATTTCAAAACTAGTTTCTTTCAAACATCATCTTTTAGTCTTTTAACATGCTTTTTTATCTTCACCCACTTCTTCCCTTCGATCCTCTTGAACTAGAAATAAATCCTTCTTATTACCTTTGTATTTCCTCTAAAATTTCCCTTGGGCTTGGTTAAAAATATTTTTAATATTTTGAATCTTTCACTCAAACTTAAATGCAGTGTTTTAAATTAACAAATACCTTTCAAATTTTGAAATCTTACCTCAAACCTTCATTGACCTTATTAAGCAGTCCACTATTCTAGTGAAATTAGGCCCCCTTCCCATTTGTTTTCCTTTCTCCTTGACATTATCTAAAATTATTTCCCTAACTACTAAGTCAGGGCATCCCTCCTCCAAATTCTATGTGGATAGGTCTTAACTTTTAGATCAAGCCTAATCCTTAAATCTAGCCTTCCTATCAATCTCATTGAACTATTCAATTGCTCCCCTAAATTTGAACTCTTTAAATATTTTCTCAAATGTCACTTTACACACTTTCAAACTTACTTTAGTCATGTTGAAATATACTTTAGCCCAATATTTTAATTAGTCCCAAATTTCGAATCAAGAGCTTTCTCTTCAAAACTATGTATGATTGGGTTCAATCCTCAAATCGAGACTCCTAACACCTAGCGAGTGTGTGAACACATTTCAGCCTTGCTTTTGAACTTAGAATAATGGTTGAGATCCTTTTAAAGTGAAGTTTAATTCAAAACATGAAATGGGATTAGTTCAATGGGATAATTGGTTTCTTTTGATTAGCCTTTTGTACCTTGGCCTTCATTCACACAGATTATACTGACCTTTACATGGTCACATGAAATAGATAAATTTAATTGGATAATTAAAACACAAACTTGAGGGCATAAAGGAGTTCAAACTAAGAAAAGGAACCAAAACACCCTAGGAAAAATCAAAGGATAGTGGGATGAAAAAATTTAACAACCAAGAAGTAAGTGTGAATAGTCAAGACATAAGTTAAAACTTGAAAAATAAAATGAAACTACCAAGAAAATTGGATAGTTAAAAAAGGACAAAACCTTAGGTGGCACAAAAGGATAGCTAAATAGAGAAATTGAATCACCAAAAAGGGAATAAAAAATGTTGAATAAGTTAGAAACTCAAAAGCTAAGAAGGGAATTATATAGCCAAGTGTAGAAACAAATAATGATTAATCTGCATAAATTCTATGTAGATTCAAAATTTTGCATGTAATTTACTAAAACATAAAACTTGAATCTACTCTACACATCTGCGAAAATAAATTAACGATCGAGAAAGAAAATCATAAACATGAAATGTGAATCAATACACAAACACGGAGAATTATCTAGGGGAAAGAAACTTCTCAAAACCCCTCCCAATTTGTATTGCATTAATCAGAAAATAAAGAAGAAATACAATGCTTGCTCAAGCCTAAGCAACCTCTGCATTGATATAGTATATCTCATTGCTTCACAGATTGACCCTGGACAACACTTAACCAACGTTCCTACCTACTCGGATCCTATTTCCTTGCTTTGTTCCTTGAGGAATTGGCCCATATTAATTAGGTAAATTTCTCCATGAGAATTGGCAATTTCTGTAGGCCCTTCTATGATTGCATGTACCACATGTACACTTTGGAATAGTCTACAACTGATAGTACATTGTCCTTGAACTCAAATCTCAATTGGGTAAATTGAGTTATCTTCATGCATCAATTATTCTGGGTTGATTGGTGATTTAACTGGTTGATCGTTGAGGTACAAACCCCACTACTGTACCCTCCACTAGTTCTCTAACAATTAGAACTAGTTGAATTTACAATAACTGAAATAGATTGCTAGAAATTAGAAATCAATCATAATAAACTGAACTCAAATGTCTCTTACTCGAATTAACTGAGTTAAATGAGTAACAAGTGCCATGTCACCTTAGTTAACTACCTCAAAGCATTTTACTAAAATTGAAATTTTAATTTTAATTTAGTTTGACCAAGGCAAAGTCAAAACTATATTTTCTTGTTGTATTTTAAACACTCCCTCTCAAAAACAAAGGGATTATTTGAAACCCCTATACTACCTCTATGGAACTGTAATTTTTCATTTGAAAAAGCCTCTGTCAAAATATATGCATCTTATTCCTGTGCAGGATTGTACTCCAACAACATGATCTGCCTCTGCACACAATCTCTTAGATGGTGATACCAGATATTGATATGCTTAGATCAATCATGAAATACTTGAATCTCATAGAGTTTGATACAACTCTAATTATCATAGTAAATCACAGTAGGATCCATCATCTGACCAAATAACTCAACAAGAATCTTTCTCATCCAAATCGCCTCACATCATGCTTGACTTGCAACCATGTACTCTGCATCTGCTGAGTTGAGTGCAACAGATCTATGCTTCCTATTGTACTAGGAAATTGCTATTGACCCAACATTGGAAATTCCTCCTGATGTACTCTTCCTATCTGATGGAATCCCTACCCAATCTGCATTTGTGAATCCTTGTAACTTCACTCCCTTTATCTGTCTATACCAAAGACCAAACTAAGTGTTGCCTCTGAGGTATATCAACACATGCTTTGTTGCCTTCCAATATAGTTTGGTTATCTTAAACATTGATTGAATAAGTTGGTTAACTGCATAATACATGTTTGGTCATGTGTTCACTAAATACATAAGTGAACAAATTGCTTGTAAATGGTATCTTCCACTTCCTCACCTGAAGTGGCATCCAATTTCCTCCAACTACCTACTGGAGGAGCGTCCATGGGTTTGCTTCTCTCCATGCAGAACTTCTTCAGTATCTCGTTGCCATACTTTCCCTGAGAGACAAATAGTTATCCATATCCTTTCATTACTTCCAAACCCAGGAAATAATGCATGAGCCCCATGTCCTTCATCTCGAATTCTCTTTCAAGATTCTCTTTGCAAGCACTGATAAACTTCTCATCATCGATGAAAATTAAATCATCGAAATATAATACTATAATCAATAATTTACATATGGTAAAGGTTGGGATCTACTTCACTCTTGGTGAATCCCAACCCAGGAAGATAGTTCTTGATCTTGGTGTACCAATAACGGGGTGCTCTCTTCAATCCATACAATGCTCGCTTGAGTCTGCACACATGTGACTCTCTGTAAAAGGTATCAAAACCTTTTGGTTGTTCAATGTACACCTCTTCCTCAATAACTCCATTGAGGAATGTTGTCTTCACATCCATCTGGTGGATCTTCCATCCCATCTACCCTGAAAGTGCTAGAATTGATCTGATTGAAGAGTACCTTGCTACTGGAGCAAGGGTCTCCTCATAGTCAATTCCCTCCACCTGAGAGAACCCCTTGGATACAAATATGGTCTTGTGTTTCTCAATGCTTCTGTATGTTTCTTGCTTCACATTGTAGATCCATCTCGAACCAACCATTAATTTTTCCTCTAGTCTTGGAACCACTTCCCAAACAGTGTTTTTGATAATGGAATCATATTCCTCTACCATAGAATCAACCCATATTGGTTTCCCTACAACTTCCTCAAATGAGGATGGCTCAATCTCTACAAGCTCACTCATCAGAGCCACGTAGCCAGTGTACCGATTTAGTGACCTCCTTTGCCTGCGTTGTGATGTGGGTGCTCCCACATTCTCTCTAGAATCTTGAAATAATATGTCAGTTTCCTTGGTTCATTTCCTTCCATCAATGGATGTATCTACTTGAGTGGATGTCTCCACTCTCTTCTCCTCTGCTTATGGTTGCTCGAGAACTTCCTGATGTTCTTCTCTTGGAGCTAAAATCTCCTCAATTGAATGCAACTGAAGCTCCCTCTCAAGAGAACACCTTATTACATTATCCTCATTAAACTTCACATCTCTAAGAACAATTGTCATCTTAAGAGATGGAAAGTACACAGGATAGTTATGAGGTGTTTGTGTGTACCCAACAAATATGCCCAACTCTATCGTTGGCTCTAGATTTTTCCTTGAGTCTTTGGAAACATGACAGTAGACTAATGATCCAAATATCCTTAAGTGTGACACATTTAGTTTCTTCCCTAAAAAAATCTTCCTCCGGTGTACTCATGCCAAGAATTCAATGAGCATTCTTGTTTTGCAAATAGGCCATTTTGTTGCATGCTTCACCCCACAAGTGTAGAGCTAGACCTTGGTCATTCTACATCGCCCTTGCTACTCCCACAATACTTATGTTATTTCTCTTAGCCAACCCATTCTGTTGTGGGTTGTGGGGTGTTTTCAACTCTCGTCGAATGCCTTCCTTTACACATAATTTTTTTAATTCATTCGACACATACTCACCTCCATTATCGCTTCTGAGAGCCTTCACTTTCTTGCTAGTTTCTTTATTAACAAGTTCTTTAAATTTAAGAAACTTAGAGAATGTATGATATTTCTTCTGCATGAAGAAGATCCAACACTTACGTGATAAATCATCTACAAATATTACATAATACACGTGCTTGCCAGTGGAAGTTGTCGAGAAAGGTTCGCACACATCATAGTGAACTCTTTCAAGCATTGCTTATGGTTTACAGTCTCAATCATTGAAGGTGAATTTTGTGTACTTCCCCAAAGTACACCCTTTGCATGTATCTCGTTGCTCTAGTGCTCCTTTAGGAAGTCATGTAGAAATTTTTTGCATGATATTCAAAGCTCCATGATGCAAATGGCTAAGTCGTTTATGCCATAATTCACAGATATCTTGGATCTACACCTTCTTTGCTTTTGTGCTCAATGTTGCATAGTCTTCCACATCTAATTTGTAGAGGTTCTTCACATGAACCTTGATCTTATTCACTTGTCTCATAGCGACGTGTCTTAGGAAAGCCATCCCTTTGCTAAATATCACATCATAGCCATGGTCTTCCAACATATCAACTTAAAAGATATTCTTCTTCAGACCCTGAACATACACGACATCCTTGAGTTTGAGAGTGAAGCCAAACTCCTTATGTAAAGTAATTGTACCAATACCGGGCGCATTATACGTTCCATCATCTCCCATCTCAATGTGTATCTGGAGATCTTTCTCCTCCAAGTCACTGAAAAATTCTCGGTTTTCCGTCATATGGAATGAGGCTCCACTATCCATATACCACACACCACCCATCATCGTGCTCACCATACATGCGATTAGGGTGAAATCAAGCTCAAACTGTGAATCCAAAGCTTCACCTACTGCTCCTCCTGAGGGATTCTTAGTCACCTTCTAGTGTGGACACTTCATGGCATAGTGTCCGAGTTCATGACAGTGAAAGAACTTGATTCTAGACAAGTCTTTATTCTTTCCCCCTTGACTAGATTCTCCATTGCATTGGGATTTCTTCCATTTCCCTTTCTTTTCTTTTCCAGCCAGGCACAGTTCTCTTCATCCTCAACTTTGGATGAGGTCCATCTCTAGTATTCCACCTAATCTCCTCCTGTACCAAATCCGACCAAAGGTGTTCCCAATTTGGTAGCTTCTCCCTCCCATTACCGAATCCTAGTAGTTGTTCCAGCTCTTGGGAAGGCCTAGAAGGGCTAGGCTCATGAGGTCATCCTCTAGAGTAGTAACTCCAACTCCTCCAAGTTCATCACAACATTGTGTGAACCAGCTCAAGTACTATTGAATAGGTTCAGTCTTCTACACCTTGATATTTCGAAGCTTGTCCTTGAGTGCCAGCTTCCTGTGGTCACTAATGTTCTAGAACAACTCTGTCAATGTTTTCCACATTGCATATGAGGTTTCTTTCACATGGAAGTTGGAGACTATATGATCCTTCACACCTTCCAATATGATTATCCTCACCTTGGCTACACACTTCTTCCATTCTGCCAGATATTGAACATCAACTGTTGGTGGTTTTGGGATCTTAATATCTATGAATTCCTTCAACCCATTATCCTCCAGCACCCCCTCCATCCTATCCTTCCAAGCAACAAAATTTGAGTTGCTCTTAGGGGCATACTCAAGCCTTAGTCCATAGAAAGACATCTTGTTAATTGATCCTACGAATTTGATCCTCCTACAAAGATAACTTCAGATTCTCTTCTCTATTGTGAATCCTTCTTTGATACCATGTAGAAATTATATGTAGTTTCAAAATTGGTCATGTGATTTACTAAAACATTAAACTTGAACCTACTATACTCATCTGCGGAAATAAATTCATGGTTGAGAAAGGAATCATAAACATGCGACATGAATAAATACACAAACACGGAGAATTATCCAGGTGAAAGGAACCACTCAAAACCCCTTCCTATCTACATTGCATTAATAAGAAAATAGAGAAGAAATGCAATGCTTGCTCAAGCCTAAGCAACCTCTGCACTAATATAGTCTATCTCAATGCTTCACAGACTGACCCTGACCAACACTTAACCAATTTTCCTGCCTTACAAGCTCTCATTTCATTGTGTTGTTCCTTGAGGAATTAGCCCCTATTAATTAGGGAAATTTCTCCATGAGAATTGTGCAATTCCTACAAGCCCTTCTCTGAATGCATGCACCACTTGTACGCTTCTGAATAGTCTACAATTGATAGTACATTGCCCTTGAACTCCAATCTCAATTGGGTAACTCGAGTTATATGCATGCATCAATTATTTTGGGTTGATTGATGACTTAACTGGTTGATCATTGAGGTACACACCCCACTACTGGACCCTCCACTATTTCTCTAATAGTTATAACTAGTTAAACTCACAAAAACTCAAATTAACTAAAATATATTGCTAGAAATTAGAAATCAATCATACTAAAATGAACTCAAATGTATCCTACTTGAATTAACTGAGTTAACTGAGTGACAACTGCCATTTCACCTCATTTAACTACCTCCAAGTATTTTACTGAAATTGAAATTTGAATTTTAATATAGTTTGACCAAGGAAAAGTCAAAACTAGATTTTCTTGTTTCATTTTCAAAATAAGATCCCTCTCCCTCCTGGGTATAAGTAAGATAAACTTTATACGAAAATGGGTTTTGCTTGTGCACCTTCGTAGATTATTCTACTAGCCGCTTTTTGGAGATTCATTTTTCTATATGTGTGGTGTGGGACTACCCCCTTTCTTATTTATGTTATAATGATTGTAAGACTTTGACTTTTGTTATAGACCATTCTCATGTAAATGGTGACTTCTTCTTACTATTGTGACTTGTTACCCACCATTTTGTGGGTGATATCCCTAGGAGAAAAAAAAATCTCCAAGTTGGTCCTCAGTTGGCAGCCAGTAGCCCCTTACAGCCACCAGCTAGCTCATTGTGCCATTTCTCCACCACCTGAGCCAACCATTAGGTCCCTTTCCCATCTTCCATGACCATATGTTTGAAGGTGGGCCTCCCGAACCTAAAGGTATGCCTTGTCATTCGGTAATTAAGAATTCTAGTTTTCTTATCATGGACACTTTTGGGCATGGATTAATGGGGGGATTCAGCAGAAAGAATGGTCTAAGTCTGTGCTCTTGTGCCCTATACACCTTTGGGATATTAACCTTGGATTCTAGCCCCATGGGATCTCTTTTACTGACCATTTGGATTTAGGTATGGTATTTCAAGGGAAACCTTAATTTTGGTTGCATGGTCCCACTCCCTTATCTGCATATATTGCCCCCTTTCCACTCATTATTACCCCATTCATCATTTCTCCCACCTGGGTCCACATTCCTCCACAGAGTCCACATAGGGTTAGCTCACCCCTTCCCCTTGCCCACATCTTGAGTTAGGCCTAGAATGATGCCCTGGAGGTTGTTGCAGCTAAAAATAAAGATAAAAGCATATTTGGCCACATTCAACAGGAAAATGTACCACAAAATGCAAAAGATGGCTCGGAAAAACACATTTAGCATGTGGGCAAAAGCCAATACATGAGCTCTACCCCATCATCATGGCCATCACCCTGGTTCCTACAGGTTTCATGAGCCTCCTTCAGCATATAGGAACACATGATTGTCCCAAACCCTAGTGGGTAATTAACCTTCCTACCTTAAAAGATGGTATTCATTGCTATATCTTATGTATCATGCTCTTACCCCTTGAGCCCTGAGCAGTTAATCAAAGAAAATCATAAAAAGGCAAAAGGCAAGTGTTGACTTCCCTTTTACTAGCTACCATTGTACCCCAACATATGGCCCAGGGCTGCCCCTTTTCATCCCATACTTCATTCACCTGTCTGTCACATGCCACCAAGCTTTGAAGGATGTACCTTGAAAATATTATTCCCCTTAGAAGTAGAAACCACCTAATAAGATACTTGGTTAAACCCATTTGGCCTTTAGGAGATATTGGCACATCCCGAAGCCCATTCTGGAAGGACATGCCATTATAAAGTCCCCATTTGTGGTCCATGGTTGGTAAGCTCATTTACTCAATTTCTCTAATAACTTATTGCATTGGAAGGCTAGGGGATGCATTGGATCTTATGCACGATTACATATGGTCTCCATCTTGGGTTTGGTCTCCCTATATGGGGTCCTAATCCTCCATAGGACTACATTTTCACATGTAGGGTGTGTGTTGAGATCCATGGGCATCCACAATAGCAAACAGTACTCCATGCATCCCCAAGGATGTTTAGAGATTGCTCGAGATTCACCTATTGGATGAGGAAGATGCACTTGGTTCACCTTTGCCTAGCCAACCCCACAGATGTACCACACACTTGGCAGTTGACCTAAGACTTGTAGGATGATGTGGAAACACATACACCATCATCATAACCCTTGCAGATGATCTACATGCATATTCGACTCATTTGAGACCCATGAGGCTGTTATTGTGGCCCCACGCCCACTAGGAGCACCACAAGTTTATTGTTTGGAGAACAAGGGGCCAACCCTTTGTCCATCACTTTTAACGGTCCTATTCTTCATTATGGCACCTACGGACCTCATTAGGCCTCTTAGAGGGTCGTACAACATGTATTATTCATCACCTGACCTCTTAAGAGGCTTATTCTTTCGTTTGTGACCTAGTTTGGTGGGCTTGTCACCAAATGTTAGATTATTATCATGTTATTTTATATTTGGTGCTTATGTAGGCCAAGGAGACTAATTCAAACTCCTCGATAGTGTATAAATACAAGTGATATGAGTTCATTTTCTCATCATCACTTTGGATTGGATCTCTTCTCTCTTTTGAGAATTTTGCACTCTTTCTTGGAGGATGAATTGGAGCTTAATGGATGAATTTTGATGTTTGGATTTGGTTTATCTTATCTTGGAGCTTCTCTATTTTCAAATTGTGGATGGTTGGATATGTTCTATTACATGTAAGTACATCCTTTTAATGTTATTCTTGTTTTACTTTTTCATGTACATTGGATTGGGATTTTCGTTATTTTTAGGGCTAATTGTTGCGTGCATTTACTGCTTAAATTGTGGAGTTTTGTCTCTATATAGCATCTCTCAATGTATGGGCCATGTAATTGAATGAAATTTCCTAGTGATAATTCTATCAACGAATTCATCTTGATAAGCCATCACCTTTTGCAAGTCGAAGTATAAAAGTTGTAAGGTTGCTTCACTTTTCCTTAGAAGGATAGCAAGGTAGTCTTAAGGCCTCCTTAACTAAGAAACAAATTCTTCATTCATATTTACTATATACTCCATTCTCCCAAGACTAAGAAATTGATCTACCAAGAGGTGGTCATCCAAAATCATTTATTTTTCACCTTTTCCTAGGTCTAGCCAAGTTGGGTCACCTAGGGCATCATTTTCTCGACAAAATAGCCCTCTAGAAATTTTGATCTCCTACCCTCCCCTCTGGTTGTGTGTCTTCAAGGCCTCCTCCAATTTTGAAGCCATTCCGATAGTGGAGTTGTGAGAAAAGCCAAGACCTAGCTCTGAGATCAAACTTTTCCCTAGTATCCCCAAGGCTAGTGCTTCATAGGATCAATTAAACACCTTTAAGTGAAAATACTTTCTTTGATCCTTCCCACTCCTTTTCTGGGTTAAGAACATCATTGGTTTCTAAACTCTTACCTCCTAACCTAGGTTGTGTCCACTTGGTCCCATGTGGTCCCATTCCTTTGAAAAAACAATTCTTCAAGAACCATCCGGGATACCAATTTCAATAAGGATTTTAGGGATTGGGGAACTCTTTCACAATTCATATTTTCTAAACCTAACCCTCAAATCTCCCCATCCTTATCCTAGAAGACATTGTACCTTGCTTAGAAAGCAAGTAATCTCTATTCTTCAACCTCTTCTGGAAAGGGATTATTTGGGTCATTTTATATCCACTTGTTGGTTCATCCTTCATTTGTGACTCCATATATATTGGGTCTCCTCCTATATTTGAAATTCTATAAATAGTAGGGAGCCTTAGTTGAGGTGACAGTGGGCTAAGTCTCCATTTGTTTCCCTTGGTCTAGCATTTTCCCCTTTAGATCCCCTGCTAGTTTTAGCGGTAACATGACTCATTAGTTGCTAGTGGTCAATATGAAAAGGTTGTTGGCTATAAATATAAGCCTAACCTAATTTAATTACTAGTGATTTGAATATTTTAACTAATATTCCATAATAAGCTATTTGGTATTCCAATGGTTGGAATGATTATTTATTTTGTGTTCATTTCTTGTTCTCAAATATTAGCTAGGTGTTGTTAGTTCAAGGATTTCATTTAGGACTCGGAATTTATTCCTTAAAATACTAAAATGATTGCTAGACAAGAATCTAGATGGGTAGCCTATTCCAAATAATGTGAGGTCTAATTCATACTTTTCAATGGAGAGAACCCTTGATGTTGAAGGTGGGGAATTTCCCCTTGTGAACATGTTGACATATTTTCCCACTTATGTTATAGCTTAAAATGACACTCCCATGAGTCAATTAGAGAATAAACATAGAAAGAACCTAGGAATGCAACACCAACTTCATGGAAACCCTAAAAAAAGTCAAGTTTTCATCCTTCAACACTCTTGTAACACTAGGAAAGGGAATTGCAATGCTCTAAGTGGGCTGGAAGAAGGTGTTGAACACTCCAAACCTTCATATAAAGAGCATTGAAGTGGCTAGGGTTTCTAGAGCAAGCATATAAGGATTTGACGAGGTTAAATAATATCAACTTTAGGATAAGGATGCAATGATCATATGAAAAAATGTAAAAAAAGGTGTCTAGATTCATCGAATCACCTTGTCAGCTCAACTATTAAAACAAAGCTCTTCCAAGAAAAAAAAAGGGAGAATAAGTGAATAGTAAGGAAATGTTGTGGGATTGGCAAAAGATTGACCCTTAGATAAACCAATACTAACAGTGAGCCTGATTCTGGATGCTTGGTTAGAGGGAGAGCCCTAGGTCAAGAGGCTTGGAGGTGCTTCAAGGGTTGTAAGTGCTTTCTATTTAATGAAAAAGACTATGCTCTCCCCCCATGTTATTGTGTTCTTATTCGTTTATGATTGCATGTCATGATGATATTACGTTGCTCACATTAATATTGTATAAGATTGGATAGTTGGACATTGTAATATTTGTTCATAGGTGTAGGTCTTAGAGGTTGAGATAGGATATGAAGATTTCCAATCAACCAAGGATCAACCTCTAGGGAAAGGTAAGACTACGATCTTTCGTTGCCAATTTATATATGTTTTCATGCATGGTTCATTAGGGGTAGAAGTTAGTCACTTGTATCTGTTTATCATAGGCCTTGGTGTTATAGACATATTTGGGCATTGCAACCCCAATCATATATTTCCATAAACCAAGGGCTTCTGAGTCCCTAAAAGTGTTGTTTCACACCCTAAAGGAACAAGGTCAGCTGATTACATCATCTCCCTAGAAGTTCTCCATGGAAACTGCTTTGAAACTAGTCAAAACTGGACCATACAGATCTGCTCAGTGCTAAGGGTGTGAATGCATCTTCACCTGCACATGCAAAAAGTGCGATGCATACTGAAAATCCCTTCTGTAGGGTGCGATGGGGCGAGAGTAGACAAATGGAAGAGATAGTTTGCAAGGTGGGATGATCATGGAATCTTCCAGAAACCTTTCCTGTGACACTTGCCTCTCCTGAATTCGCCCAGGAATGAGTAAGAGATCATGAATCTCCAAGTGGAACCAAGAACTATCAGAGAGAGGACACTAATCAAAATCCCAGAAGATAACTCACCCCCCTGCAAACATCTATATATGGATCCTCATCCTAGAGATCTAGAGGATGGAAATTTTGTATCTTTGTAAGGAGTGTTGTTAGTTTCTTGGTGGAACATCATAGTGTTGGTGATCTAAGCTTTTCATGAGGTGAAGAGGGGCTTTCATGCTGGGGGATGACGTTGGGTCAGATTCAATGGGTTGTAATCCTCTCTTCTACTCTTTTCTATCAATAAAGCTATTCGAGTTTTCCTCCACATTCTTGTATGTTTGAGTTGATATATGCATTTGTGTGGTCAATATATATCTGGTCCTATATTGTTTATGATTGTAGATCTCTGCGCTTTGATGGTATCATGTTTCTTTGACTTTACAAGTGCTCTTTGAAGCGGGGTAAGCAAGGAAGGAATGGAAAAGATTTGTCAGAGGGGAGAGGAAACAAGCAAGGAGCCAAGCGAAAGACTGAGATTGGTACTCTCTACTTCTCTCCTATCTACTTCTCATAAAGGAAAAGGAAAGTAACTTTAATTTGTTTGTTTCTAAGATAGCTACCCATCTTAGTGGGACTAACAACTCTGAATGGACACTAGATTTCCCGATAACAAAATGGTGACTCCGTTGAGGAGCGAATATCTTGTTTTCCTGTCTATATTTGTTTTCTTTATAAACTACAGATGGAGCCTAAAGTTAAGCCAGCTAGCCTTCGAACTGCATTTGCTATACAAGTGCAAAGTAGATCAATGCTACTTCAGTCCATTTCTGGGTTTTGTTTATAAACTAAACAATTGATTTGCAAACATCCTAATTGCCCTGGTGGTGGCTCAAGTAACCTCATTAGATCAACCCCTATGATTTGCATTTACTGACTATCATTAGCTCAGCTTAAATCCTTGATCTAAGTTGCAAACTGTGACCAAACACCAAGTCGAAGTCTCATCCCTGGACCATCGCACCTTCTCCTCTTGGCAATCTGGATGCATCGCACCTCCCGTGTGCAGTAGGTGAGATGCATCCCTGTTTCCCTATGTTACAGGTGCGATGATCAGATGAGACTGTTTCTGCCTCCAGATTTTGGTTTTTTCTTCACTCTCTTCAACTTTATTCAGGAGTTTTACTGTCTGTGATCAGTATACCACTGTAGAAATTCCCTTCCTTTGCATCATTCAGCCTCCATTGTATAAAGAATTGTGAATGTTTTTATGTATTTTTCGCCATTTACAGTTGTCATTTACAAAAAAGTAGCTTAATCGAGCTGTCATCTTTTGATTTGGAAGTGTCGCAAGTGTTGTTTTCAGTCAAATAAAGGAATCCTATTCTTCTTGATGGTCGATTACACTGTTACTCTTGTATTTGATTTGAATTAATAGTATTTCAAGTGTCGAAAGCAATTTTCAATTCAAAATCGCAAAGTGTCGCCTTGGTCTTCCCTTCGTCTTTTGAAGAGAAAATTGTTAACACTGTTGCTTTGAAAAAATAATTCAGATTTGTACTTAGCATTCTTTTTGTCATTCACACATTAAGAAAGCGGAAAACAAAGACATGCATGTGCATTTGCATTTAGACTGCTTGTTGATTTTGATTTAGGACAGTGCATATAGTGTGTGCTCTCTGCTCTACGTTGAAAGAATCTCGCTTCTCTTTCCTTAGTAGCTAGGATTTTCATTGCAAAAAGAAGAATAAACGACCGTTTATCATCTTAGATTGCATTTTAGGAATTGTATATCTACATCACGCGGTGAACCTTAAAGGCAAACTTCTTAAGAAAGATCAACTATAAAATAAATTCAATGAACATAAAAACACTTTGGAACCTAACGCACAACATTTATAAGTCTAGGCTAGAGACGTATTCCTGCATCGTAAAGCCTGGTAACTATCACTTTCATTGTAGGTTGGGTGATTCCTCCTCTTTGAGACAACAAGTTCCAGTACGGACTTGTGCTCCCACGTACCGTCGAGTATATATTGGGAGACCATAATAGGCTACATCCTTTATCCTTAGGAAGCTGTGTCCGCCGCCCTGTCAATCACAATGCATTGAACACAACATTCGAGAAGATTGATTGTCGTACCGTAAAAAGTATTCTACAGTTTTGCAATTGGTTTGGTAATCCCTCTATCTAGATTTCTAGAGTAGTCTCTTTCGTTCCTTTTCAGACTCCTTAAAAGAAAAGGTCCATCTAAGAACTTTTCACTTTAGGCTCATTAAAAATCGAAGGCGACTAGAGTCATCTTTAGCTTTTTCTCGACTCTTAAAAATTAAAAAAGCAAGTTGTGTCAAAGCGTCATAAAATTTATTTTAATCGGAATAACGTCACTATTCCCTCGTTGGTCTTAGGTTGAGAAAATGGAGTCCACCAACCAAGGTCCTTTCTCCTCTTGGGGAGATGTTGGTGCACCTCATATGGCCACATTGTCCCTTCCAAGACTGACAATCGGGTTGCCAATATGGCTCTTCTCAACCTCTGTCATTCAAAGCACTGTGATTCCTGAGTAATCAAATCAGCAACTAGATGATACTAGAGTTACCCCTAACCTTTTGCTTCGTTTGTTTCTCCCTCTCCTTCTTCCTCTTCGCTTGGTGAAGCTGGTAAAACTAAAAACCAAGTAACTGAGAAGAAGAAGAAGGAGCCAAAGGAAAAAAGGGGCAACCAGGCATCATCTAGCGAAAATCCACACACTGCACCATCCAAACCTAAATCTCCATTTTTCATTTGCAAAGGGGACCACTATCATCGATATTGTCCTTCCATCCCACGAATCTTAAGGGACTGTCTCCCCGCTTGCACAATCCGGTGTCCTCAACCTCTAACAATCATGTTGAAATTACGCCGTCAACTAGTGAAAACGACGTCTCTAGACAGAAAGGAAAATATAAATTTCCTTGTAGACTGTATGAAGGCGATCATGCCATCCACAGTTGTCCCTTCCTAGATGAAGTTAAAAGATTCTTGGATAACCGTCCTTCTTCACCGCTATGGCTCCTCCTAGATACAAGAAACTCTTGCCGAGTTCATTGCTAATTGAAAATCTGACTGACACACCTTTGTGGTCGGTCGAAGCATCTATCATTGAAGATAAACCCTCTGAGTCCACACTGGACCAAAGTCAATAGGTCGAGACGGCAGTAGACCCAGTCTTGTCTTCAGAAGGTCCATCTTCAGATGATACAGTCACAAAAGAGAATGAGAATGACATCGTTCAAATTATTTTCATAAACACAGACTCTGATGAACATGGAGGCAATCTACCCGTTCCTTTACCGTAGGAAGGAAGTTCATCGGAGTCGTATATGGCCGTTTATTCAGTCCCCCCTCCAAGCAACCTAGTCGTTTCCTTTGATTGGAACCTACTAGGTAGACCCCGCCTACCATCTAATGTACCATTCTGAATCATAGTACAAGCTTACAGAATGGTCATGGTTGTTACTATCATAGATGAAGGGGCTTCTGTGAGTATCCTTTCCTCCACTGCTTCGAAAGCAATTGGTTCGCCATCGCTTCTGCTTGAGATGCAAAATCTAACAGGCTTCGATAAAGGAACCAGTCGGCCATTAGGGATCCTTCCAAATTTACCTATAATTTTGAGAGGGAAAACCGTTTATTTGAATTTAATGGTAGTCCAAGGACCTTTAGATTACAATCTACTCCTTGGGCGTGACTATATTTATAGCATGGGAGCCATTGTCTCCTCACTCTTTCGAGTAATGTGTTTTCCACATGAAGGCGGAATGGTCCAGCTCGTAGACCAGCTTTCATTCCCTGGCTCACACATAGCTAATAGTCAAATTCCATCCCTAACTAGTATTTTCACGCAAGGAATGTCTCATCAATATTCAGTCCGTCCACCTAATGAGTGCGAGTAATCCGGTGATTATGACTGAAACCTAGGGGGCATGCACCCTGGTCTGCTTCAGCAGGAAAACTTTAGGTATAGGGTAGGTTTCTGCGAAGGATATATGACTGGTCTGACACACCCATCTGTTTAGGAAAATGGGATTAGACCGGAATAAGATTCCCTCATCAAGGTTAGGTGATTGGAGCTAGAATCACCTTTGTCCGATGGACTAAGCCTAGGAAGTGTTTTTCTCTGCCATTTGGATGGAAGCATCTTGTGGATACAAGAACTTCTATATGGTAGCCTAGAAACTCTACTTCTCTATACCTGGGGGCATGCAAACCTTTTGTATGCAAGTGAAAAGTGACCAACGTAACACTAACCCCATAGTTTCGCTAACTTCAACTGCTTAATTTAGGTGAGTGGTCGGATCGATCGTTCACCTTTGCAGGGGCCAAATGGCATCAGCAAATTAAAGGAAGAATTTTCCTACCTAACCTTACCAGTTAATTAACCCCTAGGATAGTAGTTGGTCGTTCCTAGCTTGCATGCGAAAGGAAGTGGAGCAAAGTTTCGAATGGTGCAAGCTCCCTAAAAATTGAACCTTTCGATGAGACATCCTTATTATACAACTCGCACAAGCAGTTTTACACAAAGTTCAAGATCGTTAAAAATTGAACCTAAGCAATGATCATATGTTCCACCAAAGTTTAAGCCCATTAAAAAATGAACCAACCTCCGGTAAATAACCATTGCAAATGCATTATCATCAGCTTTTGAGCCTTGGTCGTGTTCTTACCATCACATCCACTCTGTTTTAGCTGATCATACGCCTCCATTTGATTGTTTAACCTTTTGAGGAACAGCTGCGACGAGTGATTCTATTAGCCATCCTGTTAATGCTGCTATGATTGGAAAGTTCCAAACCTTACCTGGAACCAACTGCTACCCGAAAATATCACTTGTTCCTCAAAAAACGAGTCTCCTTTAAGCTCTTTTCATCTGACTCGTAAAATATGAAAAGATTGTCGAGCAATTGACCTCTCCAGCTCGTTAAAACGATCAGAAGTGTTATCCCTCCTCTAGATTTTAATCTTTTTGGACCTGAGGGATCATTACACAAAAATATCAAGCGCTTGTCTTGTTTGGCTCATTAAAACTATCAAAAATTCATCCCTTTCGTATTATTTTATACTTTTTTGGACTTAAGGGATTATATGAAGAAAAAGGATTACGGGAGTTTCCTTTCCGTCCCTTTTCAGACTCTCTAAAATTAAAAAAGGACTGAGTTATCTTTGTCGTTAAACTCATTAAAACCAATAGCAACAAACTTGTCCATGCAGACAAGAACGAGTTTCACTATCGCTAGGCTCGTTAAAACATAGCGACGGGTTTACCCGAAGGGAAAATTATAGAACAAGCATATGTCATCCTCCTCAAGCTTGACAAAAATAAAGAGGTACTGGTCAGCAATGACTGGGGAAAATTTGGGAAGAAAACTTGAAGAAACTTTATTGGTAGCAAGTCGCTCTTGAACATGACACTTTCACTCCATCACCATGATTGATTCGGGTTGGGTTATTCCGTTCACCGGTCATATTACCATTGGTCCACTGAACCATCCATTTTTGGGGTTAATGCTACCAATCCATTTCAGTGTCACCGATATGTTCAAGAGAAGTTGCTCAGAAATTCACGAACCCAACTTGTGTCTCATCCACTGCAATACCTTCACACTTCATTCTTTCATAACCGCCACCCTAAACCCTATATCATCAAATCTTTTTCACCTCCACAAAATCATTTGCTCCGTTAAGTGTCGTAGATGTGGGATTCATTAAGGCCCTCCTATGATGGGTCACTTCTTGTCGACTTCAGCTCATTATCCAAGAATTCAAACTAGGAACAACCCTTTCAGTACTTTGAAGCTTGCATGCCTCAAGGGAAAGTTTCTCACTTCCGGCGATAGGTTTACATCAATAGCCTTCGAGCAAAAGATTTTGCGTGGTGTTCGACGCCAAGTCCCATTTTCACACCACGTGAATTGTACTATCATACCTTGAGGGTCATTATCATTATTGGTTATTCCTCTCGCGCCTGTTAACAGCTTACATCATTGGCTAGTAATCAGGCGATGTATTTCCATGTTCGACTCCACAACATCTTTTCACATGGATCGACTTGTACTACGGGCAAAGATTGAACGAGTTTGAAGATCCCGGATCTAGTTTCATCCATCCAGGCTGCGATATATTCAGGAAAATAAAGACATCAAATGTACATCATTGCTGCACAGATGATCATCCAAATCAAAGGATGATGGCTCTATCAGAATCATCAGTCTGCACACAGATGGTTGTCTGTCCTATGTACATGAAAATGAATTTATAAAGTTGAGCATGGGAATTCCCGCCTCAGCTAGATCATGAAAATATTATGAAGATAATGTATTGTATTGTATCTTATTATAGGTCACCTTCCAGTTCGAAAAACCTCAGATCCTCATGATAAAGCAGTTCACCCGACATCAAAAGATTTATGACCTCATGCTTTAGGGGGCAATTGTTATATACATATTTGGGCATTGCAATCTCAATCATATATGTCCATAAACCAAGGGCTTCTGAGTCCCTAAAAATTTTGTTTCACACCCTAAAGGAACAAGGTCAGCTGATTACATCATCTCCTAGAAGTTCTCCATGGAAAACTGCTCAGAACTAGTCAAAATTGGACCATACAGACTGCTCAGTGCTAAGGGTGTGATGCATCTCAGTGCTAAGGGTGTGATGCATCTCACCTGCCACATGCAAAAAGTGCGATGCATACTGAAAATCCCTTCTGTAGGGTGCGATGGGTGAGAGTAGACAAATGGCAGAGACAGTTTGGAAGGTGGATGATCATGGAATCTTCCAGAAACTTCTCCTGTGACACTTGCCTCCCTGAATTCGCCCAGGAATGAGTAAGAGAACATGAATCTCCAAGTGGAACCAAGAACTATCAGAGAAAGGACACTAATCAAAATCCCAGAAGATAACTCACCCTCCAACAAACATCTATATATGGATCCCTCATCACAGAGATCCAGAGGCTGGAATTTTGTATCTTGTAAGGAAGTGTTGTTAGTTTCTTGGTGGAACATCATAGTGTTTGGTGATCTAAGATTTTCATGAGGTGAAGAAGGGCTTTCATGCTGGGAGGATGACGTTGGGTCAAATCAATGGGTTCTAATCCTCTCTTCTACTCTTTCTATCAATAAAGCTATTCGAGTTTTCCTCCACATTCTTGTATGTTTTAGTTGATATATGCATTTGTGTGGTCAATATATATCTGGTCCTATATTTTTTATGATCGTAGATCTTTGTGCTTTGATGGTATCATGTTGATTTGACTTTACAGGTGCTCTTTGAAGCGGGGTAAGCAAGGAAGGAGCGGAAAAGATCTGTCAAAGGGGAGAAGAAACAAGCAAGGAGCCAAGCGAAAGACTAAGGTTGGTACTCTCTACTTCTCTCCTATCTACTTCTCATAAAGGAAAACGAAAGTAACTTTAGTTTGTTTGTTTCTAAGATAGCTACCTGTCTTAGTGGGACTAGCAGCTCTGAATGGACACTAGATTTCTTGATAACACTTGGGCAAGCCTATGGGACAGAGTCTCTGGCAATAGAGGTGAAATCCACATAAACAACTTGGTATGACAATAATTCACCAATAATTGTAACAATGATTTATTGAAATTTTGATTGTTTTGGCACTTTATGTTGCGCCATTTTGAAAAATCAAGGGTATCTTATTAATAAATAATAAAATGTCTTTCTTTTTTATTGCACTACCCAATGGTTGCAAGATATTAGGTTGTCAATTAAAAATAAGGATAATTACTTTGATAGGCATGTCTTTGGTACATGCAATAGGTGGATGATAATGATTTAACCTCAATGGAATATTCTAGAATATTCGTAGTAGTAGTCACAGATGAAAGGTTGAGATTTATTTCAAAAGCAGTTATGCCCTTTTTACCCTTTTAATTATCTTGATTAATTTTTTAAAAAAATGTCATGTGAACATGTGTCATATGAACATGAATTATGGTTTTTTGGGCATGTGGTATTAGTAAACCATGGTATTGTAATAAATTATATTTGTAGATTAAGAATCTCCATGGTAAAATGAGGGTGAATCTCGATGCTTAATAATATTACTACATATTTCTATAAATGTATATACATTTAACTCATGTATTAATTCTTTTTATAATTAATAATAATACTGGACGGGACAGGCCCACGGGACCTAAAATAGATGGCGACAAGATGTTATGTTAAGAGTTAACACTATGTGGTGTAAAGGTCACTGATTCGAAACTTTGTGGGCAAAAATCTAGTCATGCTAAAGGATGGTGTGGCTCACGCTAGGTGCAGTCCATGGGTGATTTTGACGGCTTAAATGCCCTTAGGTGGAAACTATTCAAGCCACAGGTTAGACATGCTAATCATATCAATACTCGCATAACCCATCAATCAAAAATATTGGATGGGGATAGAGAATACCAGATAGGTGTTGAAATTATTGTTTATAGTGTAGTATATTTTATGGTATCATGTGACCATGAGCCACTTAGACAGGGGATCAACAAATCCTACAACAATGCAGATCCCTGCATCTGAAGAATGTAATTTTTCATCATTGTACTAATGAAAGAAAATTACAATTTTTTCCAAGGAAAAATGTATATTAATAATTTAAAATAAAGTTAGAATTTAGTTAATTTCTATGTTTTTTTAATATTGGTGATGTGAGATGTATCGTAAAGTAAGTAGTTTTATGCCTATTGGAATTTCCAAGCCATTTAATTTATATGGTGTGATTGTTTACAATTGTAAAATTTAATGTGTAGATATGAAATTGCTCATGCAATGTACTAAAACACAAGACTCAAATATATTGTACTCATCTGTGAAATTCAATTCGCAATCGCAAGCACAAATCATAAACAAGCTTCAATATTAAACACACATACATAGCGATTTATCTAGGGGAAAGAAACTGCTCAAAACCCCTTCCTATCTGTATTGCATTAATCAAATAATAGAGATGAAATACAATGCTTTCTCAAGCCTGATCACACCATGCAAGTGTATAATCTATCTCTATGCCTAGCTGACTGACCCTGGCTAACACTTAAACAATTTTCCTATCCTCCAAACTCTTATTTCCTTGCGGCATTCAATGAGGAATTAGGCCCCTATTTCATACGCATTTTCCTCCAAGGAATTTCATAGTTCATTTAGGCTCATCCTATGATTGCATGCACCACCTGTACACCTCAAAGAGTCTACAACTGATAGTACACTACCTTGGAATCTTCATCTCAACTGGGTAACTTGAATTATCTACATGCATGAGCTAATTTAGGCTGATTGATCAGTTATTTGGTTGATCAATGAGTGAGCTGAAGTTACACTTCCACAAGTTCCACTAGTTCCTCCAACAATTAGAACTAGTTTAACTAACCATAACTCAATTTAACTTATTTTAATTTCTACAACTAAAATTAACTCAACCTAGGCTCCTAAAATTTAGGAATCAATGCACGCAATTGAACTTCATGCTCCTAACTCAAATTAACCGAGTTAACTTAACGATAACAACCATATCACCTCAATTAAATCATCCAAGTTATTTGTTGATGTAAAATTTCGAATTTTCTCAATTTAATTGTTTTAAGAATACATTAATATAATTATTTTAAGAATACAATATGTTAATACAATAACTTTATTCAACACGCATAAATTTAAAATATTATAAATAAATATTATTATACCTATATTTTATTTTATATTTAATAAACATAAAATAAATAAATAAATAGTATTTGAATATCCATAATGTGAAATAATTCAATATCAAACTATATTAGTGCATCATATTCATTTGAACTCAATGATGCATTTGTGACTTCTATAAGCGTCGATACATTTAGATTATTCTTTTGTATTGGTGTACAATATAGATAAGGCACGTTAATCCTCAATAGTAGATAACTCTGTGTAGAGATTTGAAAACATATAATAGAACCAATGCTTTTATAATAGGTTATTGCATCAATGCATAATATTACAAGGTTCACACCCATATTTAATAAGCAGTGTGCTTTTATAATAGCTTCAACACATAACTGTATTGTATGTATAATAGCACTTTAGCTTTCAATGTATACAAAGCACACAAACATGCATTACATATTTGTGCACCTTTCTATTTTGGAAGCAGACGAAGAAAACCTCCTTCATGGCTTTTGACAACACAATTTTTTTAAGTTATATTGAAGATTTGCTCATAAATTTTTTAATGTCAATAACCAACCACAAATGTCTCAAAAAAATATTTTTTGTTTTATTATTATTATTTAAAATTCTACTCTATCTTATATTAAAGTTTCCCAGTTTGATTATTCTAATTCATACATATATTGAGTCACCCAACGGAGAACTACATATGGGTTTTAATGTCCCTCACGCTTTGCAACAAAGAAATTTGGGAGGTAGTAATGATTTTGTAAAAGATTGAGATAAGTATGAGCTTAAATTGCAAACAAAATGGCCATAGAAGTCGTCCTTCCAGCTCAAGCAAAAATGGCCATAGGAGTCATCCTTATCTCAATAAGGGTCATCTCTCGGCTCTCTCATCGCTTTATGGTTAGGGTTTAGGTGTCCACGGTCATTGTTTTTTACAGTATTTCAATGTTAATTGTTCTTGTCGCCAAATTTATTTTAACAGAGTCATCTGCAATTGGGTTATTCATCATGTTTTTTGTGTTGTTCCTACACAACATGGGGACTGACTTGTCCTTTGAACTTGTGTTGGTCTTATCACCAACCTCTTCGTAAGCGTATGAACCATCAGGATTGTCGTTTAAGTGTTCATTTCTTGTATGTGGGGTGTGGTGTTCTGGTTCTTTTTCTATCTGGTTTTGAAACTGGTTTGACTAACTCGGGATCAGAAGTGCTATCTACCTTCCTTATCGGGGTTCTGTGGATTTCAACTTATACCTTCCTTTCTATGGATTTCTACCTTCCAATCGTGTTCCAAGTCTCTTCATTCACATTCGAGTCAGTATACTCTCACATAGGTACCACAATTGGGAAGTGTTTTGCCTTGTAGGTTTTGTTGGCAATTGTTTGCATTGAAGGTACATCATGGCTCCTAGATGAAGGCTACTAGTGCGACAAGGTGGTGCATCTGTTACGTCTTCCTCAAGGCATAGGAAACTTTTTGTGTGGGAATATGTGGCCAATTTTTTCCACGTTGACCCCCTTGAAGTTAGGGAAAAAAATCTTAATCTAGAAGAAAAGGAATTCAATGACCATAAATACTTCTTTGATTCATAGATAACTGGAAGTACTATGAAATGGGTACCAGACCCTGGTAAATTCACACGAAGAATAATTCATTTTTTACACTCCATCACTCATTATTGCCAAATGGAGACACTGCTTAACATGGTGATACGAGACAAGCAAGTGGACAACTATAAGATTTTTGCAGGACATGAGGAGATAAAAGAGATACTACGGGATATCAAATATAACCTTGATGATATTGTCATCAGGTTAACCTATGCGGAATGTTTTATCATCTCTAATTCAGACACTAACTCTAATGATCAAAATGATGAGGAGGAATTCATCAATATTGTGCCTCTCAATGTCATTCTGGCCAACCTCCAGTGTAACCCACCCCCTCCTCATTCCAGCCATCACGTAGGTTAAAAGGAGGTGATTACTATGCTGACCCAAGATACAAGGTATCGTTATGGAAATGGGGTCTAAAAATTTCGATCTTTTTCAACTTATTCAAAACCTAAAATAGATACCAGAGTTGCATTCATCTTGTCGAGACAATTTTGGCGATAAAAGTTTTGTCCCGATCTGACCTCTAGATCGAAAGATATGGCCAATTAAAAATTAGCCAATCAATTAGTGCAATGCCATCAACCCACCATGTGTCACCCACTTAGTGCCCTTGTGGCACCCGTGTGGCTATCCCATTCAACCCCCTCTTTGTCATTTGTGTCAGTGTACTAGTTATTGACCTAGGTTGGGGTCCTCACATATAAATGTGTGTGTATATATTTAAGCTACCAACGGACACACTAGCCACGTATTAATTCCACATATGTAATGCATGAAAGGTAAGAGGGTGTGGGCCTCTCCAATGACATGTTACCCTGGCACTAAGTCGCCTAGGCTCTTCCATATGAGATGCAAAGGTATACCTCTAGAAGGTAGACTCTCGGATGGAAATTTTTGCATTAGTTGCAACACTGATTCTCCGTCTATGTGATCCTTGCCTCTGGTTTTTCCACTTAGCCCTTCAGTCCTCTCGCCATCCAATGTGCCGAATCCAACTCATCACTACCACTTCCACATCATTGTCTACTCCAAGTTGTCTTGATCCTTGCCACCCTCACGCTACCTTCACGTGCTCTCTTAGAACTTCCAGGATGAGAACCCTGGGACACGTCACCCCGAGTTACTCCCTACTGATACACTTAAGGCAATCCCCATCTCACTGACCACTTCCAACATTGCGGCATGCCATGTTATCCTAGTCTTTATCATCTCAGTGATCTTCCTGGAGTACTCCCCTTTGAACCTAGGGGATGAGACCTCTAGGACACGTCATGTTGAGATCCTTCCTCTAGATGCACTTGACATGGATTCACTTACACAACCTCTTCCACGACGGTGACTCTACCACTTCATCGCAATCCCTATCATCCTGGATTTTCTTCTAGTGTACACCTCCATGGGATTTCCGAGGTTGGCACCTTCGGTACATGTCGCCTCGACTCCTTTCCATACAAAATGATTTGTGTGGGTCCACAGGACGGTTTAAATGAAACAATATTAACTCCTCCATTTCCCACCGACCCCATCCCTGTGAAATATTTCCACATAGGATTTTACGAAGGCCAATTTATATGTATGAAGGCTTTGTCAATTGTTATGGGACTTAGGCCAAGGTCAACATGAGTGTTCTCGCAACATTGTAATATATATATATATATATATATATGAGCATGTAAATATATTATAAAAGGATTGATTTGGCATGATACACTTCAGTAATTCCGATGCTTATTCTCCCTCCTACATAGAACCATTAGCATGATAACTCCCTGCATTTTACATACATTACAACGAGGTCCATTCACCTTAGAATTTCAGTTGTACTAATGAGTTTGATGGGTCCTAGAATGTTGACATAGACTTTCCCCCCTAGACCCTTTGTGTTTAGAATATTTATTATTTCAGCGCAACAATCAGGTTCCAAATTTCACCAATCGGCACAGGGTGTCCTGCCATACAGTGTTTACACACATTAACAACACAATTGTGTTCACTCAGTGCATCCAACATAATATAAATATAAGTCTCCCTGCATACAAAGTGTTAGTTCATAATCACAACCACAAGGACTATTCAACAGAACCTCATTCTTTTCACTCACAAGTGAATCATGCATCGATCAAGAAATCAACAAAAACTTTACTTAATAGTTTGAACACACACACACACACACACATATATATATTCAATGGCACAAGATTCATGTAGAAATACTTACCTTGCATCAGAACTAGAGTTGGACAATTGAATCTAGGACAACAACACTCCACCAAACCATAGATAGGTTGAATCCAATCCTCACTTGCATTTGTCACCCCTGAGAAAGATTACAGAGACTGAGGGGCTTACTCAAAGGATTTAAACACCACTGTTAGTTGAAATAGGGACTCCATAGGTTCACCCACCTCCACCCACCAACTATTTAAGCAGTCAATAAGAGCACAGGGAGTCTATAGGCCCATTGCCTCCAGCTTTTAGTTGTTCAACATTCAGTAATTCCATGGGATCCAAAGACTTCCTCTCAATCCTAGAATGTCGGAGTCCAAAGGTACAAATATCCACCCTTAAACAATCAACACAGTGGTTCCACCCACCTTGGGGACTCCAAAACCCATTGTAAAACAACACAACAAGAAATTCTTTAGAAGTCCTCCTTTCAAGAATCCAAGGAGAAACCCTCCACCCCATCCATCAAGGGACTCTAGAGAAAGTCATCTCCACCCTCTAGCTGACAAGGAATCGAGAGGCCATTATCCTCGTCTGAAAGAATTTCTCATGTCAATATTGCCAATCGAAATTAGTTATTCTGAGTTCCAAAATTCTTTGTCTCTCGTCGACTCATCAAAGATTCACTTTTCTTGTTCCAGGGATTTCATTGAGATTCCTCTCCTTGTTAATTCATAGGTAGTGCCCACCCTTTCTCCAACCATCCCCTTCCCAGAGAATGTTCTTCCTCTTTCTTCTTGTTCCCTCACCGATTGAATGCGCTCTCCCCCTACAATGTTGAATTATCTTGTCTTTTTCCAATGCACACAAAGCCCATGCCTCATTAAATTCTCATCCTCTTTTCCTTGTCTCTTCCTCCCAAGCAGCATGGCCCTCATACTTTTCACTAGCCTAGTTAATTCATAAAACCAGGCTACTTAAGGCTCACTCACCAACCTTCAATGGTTGTCAAAAGAAATTCAAACTTCCTGCAATAACGAAACCTTGAACATCCCAAGCAAGTTACCTCCTCAGTCCCTATAATCTGCATCCCTTGACTCAACCCATTTTATCAAAAAATTGCATTGTATACTTGAGGGAAATATAATAGGGGCTATCACAAACCCCTCCCTCTTAGGGGAACACCATCCTCAGTGTTCTTTGTCCATATACACATAAGAACATGCTTAAAACAAGCATACTATCTATGGAGCTTTATATACATCTTTGTACAACATTTACAATTTTATATCCCTTTGCCTCAACCAATAAACAAAAAATGATATGATGCTTGAATTGTATTATTCATTTCCCAAGCAGCTTCCTTGGGCCCAAAGTGCCTTATATGCACTTTGGCTTGCTCTATTTCTCAATTCCAGAGCATGAGGGTCCTCTAGTTCGAATTGTAGCATAGACCAATCAATCACACGATTATAGACTTGTACATATCTTTTAAGCAAAGAAACATGGAAATCATCACATGTATTGATGCAAGTAAGGTCATCCTATAGGCAACTGGCCCTAATCTTTCAAGTATTTCAAAAGGCCCAAAAAATTGTGGTGCCAACTTGACACAAGACGCAATCTTAAGGAACTTTTCATGGGTCTAACTCTCAAGTAAACATGTTCCCCAACTTGAAACTCTTTGTGCACCCTATGGTGATCTGCATAACTTTTATGCCTATCTTGTGCTATCTTTAAATTATGCCCAGTGATTTGCATTTGTTGCTCCATCTCCTTTACCATATAAGGCCCAATAAGGACCCTATTCACAGGATCATTCTAGCTGATAGGACTATTGCATCTCCTTCCTTAGCGTGCCTCGAAGGGGCTCATATTTAGATATTCTTAGGGCCCATTGTTATATGCAAACTCTACAAGTGGAAGGTACTCTTCCTACTTCCTTGCCTGGTGCATCACATACATCCTCAACACATATGTAATATCCCTGGTCAAAAATCCACGTAATAAAGTTAATAAACAAAAAATAATAACCAAGGTCACGGGACATGTATTCCAAGTTGAATGTTTGGAAAAACATCCTAGAGTGGGTGTTCACTTGATTTATTATGGCTAAGGAAATTGGCAAAGGCAATGGCAAAGGAATGAAGCATTAATTGACATTTATTTATGAAAATAATGGAAATTAAGAGAAAGGGAAGGTGAAAGATCACAGTTGCATTTTAGGAGGAAAATGAAGAAAACATAGGCCTCATTGATAAAAAGGCTTTTGAGGATCAATTCACAGCTTTTGCCAGTGTAACCTTTTGTCAGTTCAGTTTTGGAGCTCTCTCTCTCATACTCTTGGACACTTAGAGTATTCTTGGATCACTCTAGCATTGGGGGAAATAAAGAAGAGAAAGGAAAAGAAAGCAAAGGGAAGCAAATATCAAGCAAGGAAGAGTTGGATCAAGCGGCTACAACGGAATTATTTGTACGTATCGAGTTGCAAGTATGATTTCCTTGCTATTTTTTGCATGCATGTGTGCATTGGTTCTCTTGTTGTCATTGGCATGGGTTTCTCCACGTGTGACAATGTTTTTCAGCCTTGCCTTTCCATTTCTAGATAGTTATGGTGTGATGGGGTTCTCTTGTTTTGGTTGAGCTTGATTGTTGGATGGATTCGAAGCTAAGTGGGGTGGTCTCAGGATTAATTACAAGGCCTAGGAATCTCGAGGTGGGATATATGGTAAAGCCTAATTGTGAACACCCTTGATTAGGCGTAGGAATCCCTTCACTGGTAATGGTAGGATACATGGTAAATCCCAAAGGGTGGAGACCTCGTAGGCCTAGGAATCTCTTGACCGGTAATGGTCGGATACACAGTAAATCTGAGAGGTGGAGAGGAAAGTTCTCCTCACAATTTAGGTGGAGAGATTAGGAGGCATCCATGCTTGTTTAGGTCCTAGTGATCGAGAGGGGATTGTGGTAAATCCTAATTTTATTGATGAGGGTTTTAGGCCTAGAAATCCCTTTTTGGGATATACATTAAAGCCTGGAAGCCTCGATTGGTTATGTTTTAAGTCCCACATCCATGCTTGTAATATGGCATAAGGGTGATTATCTGAAAGAAAGATTTGGTTTAGCCCAATCTATGGTCGAGTGGTACGTGGAAGTCCCTGGCTTGGTTGGATTTTGCATATGTTAATAAGAGCTCTTTTCCCTCTTGTGTTTTATGTGTAATGTACTTGTTATTATGTGGCTTTAATGGTTATTCTATCAATATTTTTTGTTGGTTATATGTTAGTTGTAAGCATGGTTTTATGACAGATCTTAGTCATGGCTCTTATCATGTTTTGATTAGTAAATGAGTGAATGATGAATGTATGACCTAATAGATGATAATGCAGCAATTGTGAGAAGGCATCAATCCTTCTTGACGAATATCAAATAAGGATGAGACCCCTATGCTCAGATATGTTGTTATAACTCATAGATTACATGTTTATGATATGTTTGAAGAAATGCCTATCATGGCTAGTAGGGGTGAGGTCAAGTCCTTGTTCAAGTTTTGCATTAGTAGTCTTGGTTACAGTGTTATCTACAATTTCTGGAAGTCTCATGGAGTTCTAGGCAGAGGCCTAACTCCTAGCCTTGAAAAAGTGGCTCTGAATCTAAGGTCTCTGGCACAAAACTACCTAAAAAAGACTGCAATCAATTAGAGGCTTTACTATGGGAGCGACTGGAGAGTCTCAGTCACACTGATGGCTTGACATGGGAGTGACTGGGACTCTAGGTTAGTAAAACATCAAGTTGTCTCAGGGGATAGGCACCTGGAATGGTCGGTTGTTTCCTAAAGTTTTTGTAGCTCTTGAAGAAGGTCAGATTGGTCTTGTCTTGTTGGTTCCACTTCCTTAACTGTACATGGGGAGTTGAATCACATCATAATAACCCTTCGTCACAATTTTATGCCTGTGGACCAGTTAGCTTGGGTAAATTTGGGAGGAGGGTGCTACAGAGTGGTATCAGAGCATGGTTCACTCCTTAGACTAGATGGGTGGAATGTATTTATCATGCATACATGTTGATTCTATATGTGTTCTCTATGCTTGTGGTCTACGTGTTTGTTGTGTATGTTTTGTGGTGGTCATAGTTGTACTTGCATTGCTATGTGGAACTTGATAGTGTTTTTTTTGAAATTGTGGTCATCATGAGTGTATGTCAAATTGCATTCGTTATGCATATCGGTGTTTACATGTTGTTAGGCATGCATTTTTATCGGAGTTGTTGATCATCAGATCTACTATTCAGGAAGTGTTTACATTCTATTTCTTCAGGCAGAGTCTGTATTCGGGCCAGGTAGCCTCTGGATTCATCCTTCCTTTGGAAGGTGAGATATCTGGTGAATGCCTATACAGTCAATCTCTGTACAAGAAATACCTTGTTCTCACGAATTCTAGATCGGAAGCAGTTGAGTTGGAGCTGGTGGAATTCGAATTTGCAGCAGTGTTTTCTTGGTGTCAAAATTAAGATGTCTTTCAACGGATTGCGATTGGAGTATGCACTTGAGGGAAGTACGAACTATATTGCATGGAAGGACAGGATGGAGGTAGTATTGGATGATAACGGGCTGAAGGAGTTCATAGAGACGGATGTCCTAAAGCCTACTAATGCTACTCAAGCTAATGCTTGGCAAAAGAAGACTGCAAAATGTCGAAGGATTCTGTTGGAGGGCGTGAAGGATCACATTGTGTCCAGCCTCCATGGAAAGGCTACTCCATATTTGATGTGGAAATCGTTAACATAATTATTCCAAAGCAAGAGCAATCAGAGGAAGCTGGCGCTCAAAGATAAACTTATAAACATCAAATGCGAGAAGGGTGATAGTATGCCCAAGTATCTCACGAAGTTCACTTAGTGTCGAGATGAACTGGGAAGTGTGGGGGTTATTGTCGATGATGAGGACTTGGTGAGCTTGGCTCTCCTTGGTATTCCAAAGAGTTGGCATTCCTATCAGGACTCTATCAATGGTCGAGAGAAATTGCCAGGATGGGAAAGACTGTGGTCAGATCTTGTGCAGGAGGAAATTAGGCGAAGTATCAGGGACGGATCTTCATCAAAGGGAGCTGATGAAGAAAATTGCACTTTGGCTGCTAAAGCAAAGAAAGGGAAGAGCAAGAAAGCTTCTCAGTCTGGTGCGAAAGGAAAGAAGCAGGACATGTCCAAGGTGAAGTTTTCACTGTCACCAACACGGACACTATGCCACTAATTGTCCGCAGAAGAAGAAGAACAAGCAAGCTACTGGATCTGCAACAGGAGAGGCTCTAGCCTCACAGTTTGAGCTTGATTGTTCATTGATCGCATGCTTGGTTTCAAGTGTGATGGGATCGGTGTGGTTCTTGGACAGTGGTGTCTCTTTTCACATGACGGGAGATAGAGATTTGTTTTCTGATCTGGAGGACAAAGATCTTGCAGTGCACATCGAGATGGGCGATGATGGTAGATACAGTGCGACTGGTATCGGTACCATTTCCTTTGAGAGGGAGTCTGGTAAATCCTTCGTATTGAAGGAAGTCATGCATGTTCCATGATTGAAGAAGAATCTTATCTCCATGGCGATGTTAGAAGACAAGGGGTATGATGTTGTTTTCAGCAAGGGAAAAGCTTTCCTGCGCAGCAAGACAACTAGTGGACCCGAAAGATAGGGGTTCGAGTAAGGAACCTTTATCAGTTGCATGTAGATGGATGCGCAGCAATGGCAGGCAAGGCAGAAGGATTGGTGAGCCGGGAGGATGGCGAGTTGTGGCACAAGAGATTGGGTCACCTTCACGATGGAGCCTTGAAGATATTGCAGCAAATCACTACAGGGCTTCCAAAAGGCACACTTGTGCAGTCAGATCAGTGCAAGGGGTGTACTTTGGGGAAGTTTGTGAAAGCCACATTTCACGAGAAGGATAGTCGTGCCACGACGATCCTTGAGAGAATTCACATAGACATGTGTGGACCTTTCTCAATTGCTTCGACAGCAAAACACAAGTATTATGTGATTTTTGTTGATGATTTTTCTCGTAAGTGTTGGATCTTCTTCATGCAGAAGAAGAGCGAGACATATTCAAAGTTTTGTGAATTCAAAGCACTCGTCGAGAAGGAGTCGGGGAAGAAGGTGAAGGCTCTTAGGAGCGATAATAGTGGTGAATACATCTCAGACGAGTTCAAGGATTTCTGCAAGGTAGAAGGGATTCGAAGAGAGCTCATAGCTCCCCATAACCCACAGCAGAATGGGGTAGCTGAGCGAAAGAACAAAACGATCGTGGGTGTTGCACGGGCGATGGTGCATGATTAGGGCCTACCCCTTCACTTGTGGGTGGAAGCATGCAATACAGCAGTTTATGTGCAGAACCGTTGTCCTCATAAGATACTTGGCATGAATACACCCAAGGAGGCTTATTCTGGTAAGAAGCCTGATCTTTCTCATTTGAGGATTTTTGGTGCTAACGTTTACATGCATGTGACGAAGGATACGAGGAAGAAGTTGGAGCCGACCGCAGAGGTTGGGATATTTGTGGGATACACTGATATGCCCCACAACTATCGTGTGTATTTTCCAGACAGTGGTAAGACTGTTGTGCGACGAGATATAAAATTTCAAGAGGAGAAAGCCATGAAGTGTTCGCTTGAGAGGGAGCTACACTTGCATGCAGATGAGGAAATATTAGTTCCTAAGGATGAGCTTCAGGATGTGGATCAGCCACAGGACGAGGTTCATGGAGTGGAAGAGACCACTTAAGCAGAGCCAACCATCAGAGGGCGAAAGCGCTTGACAGAAGCTGAGCGACTGGCTCGAGATGCTGAGAAAGTTGTAGGACCACCTACAGCCCAACGTAGACAGAGACAGTCACCTGATCGGTACACTAGATACATGGCTCTTATGAGCAAGTGTGTTGTCACTGAGCCATCCTCTTTTGAGGAAGCTCTGGAGGATCCCGCATGGGTAGACGCCATGGTGGAACAGTATGATTCTATTGTCAAATAATAGTGCATGGGAGATTGTTCCTAGACCGGAAGGGAAATTAGTGGTGGGTTCGAGATGGATCTACAAAGTTAAGCAGGCAGCTGATGGGAGTGTGGAGAAGTACAAGGAAAGATTTGTTGCTCAAGGCTTTTCACAAATAGAGGGGATCGATTATGAGGATACCTTTTCACCTGTCGCAAGGTATTCTTCCATACGGACGATTCTTGCTCTCTCAGCGCAGATGGGATGGCACATTCATCATATGGATGTGAAGATTGCGTTCCTCAACGGAGTCATTGAGGAGGAGGTGTACATTGAGAAGCCTGAAGGCTTTGAGGTCTTCAGCAGCGAGTCGCATGTGTGCAGGCTCAAGAGAGCGTTGTATGGGTTGAAGCAAGCACCACGTGCTTGGTACACACGGATAGATAGCTATTTCACCGGACTTGGATTCTCCAAGAGCGAGACGGATCCTAACCTATACCAGATTGTGGTGGAGGGTAAGTTGCTTATCATTGTACTATATGTAGATGATTTGATTCTAAGGGGTGATGAGCTATTGATACTTTCATGCAAGGATGATCTTGCTAAGGAGTTTGAGATGAAGGACTTGGGCCTCCTTCACTATTTCCTAGGATTGGAAATATGGCAGCAATGGTGGACTATTTGTTTCTCAGGGTAAGTATGCTCGGGAGATACTGGAGAAGTTCAACATGCATGGCTGCAAGCCTGTTGATACTCCTCTTCCTGGAGGTTGGAGGAAGAAGGATGCCACTTTGGGAGAAGAAGTGGATGCCACTGTTTATCAACAGTTGGTGGGGTCGCTAATGTATTTGGTCAATACACGACCCGATATATGCTATGCAGTTAACCAGCTTTCACAAGCTATGGTTAAGCCTACCAAGCTCTTCTGGAAGGTGGGCAAGCATGTATTGTGTTATTTGAGAGGCACATTGGGATATGGATTGTGGTACAAACAGGAGGATGAGGTGAAGTTATGTGGCTTCACGGATGCAGATTGGGCAGGGAGCCCAACGGACAGAAAGAGCACATCAGGAGGGGTCCTCAGTATTGAATCGACAGCAGTTTCTTGGTACAGCAGGAAGCAGAGATCCGTGGCACTCCGTTCAACAGAGACCGAGTATATGGCAGCAAGTTTGGCTGCATGCGAGGCTATATGGATGAGGAAGATTTTGGTTGGTTTGTTCGGTTCTCATTTGGATCCTACTGTGATTTACTGTGATAACCAGAGTTGCATTAAACTCTCGGTTAATCCTGAATTTCATGATAGATCTAAACACATTGACATTAGGTACCATCATATCAGAGATTGTGTGCAGCGGAGGATCATGTTACTTTCATACATTCCAACGGAGGATCAGGATGCTGATATTCTGAC
>APFE031482262.1:91192-105215 GCA_000404065.3 Pinus taeda
AGACAACAGCGGTGACACTGTCAAGTCTAATTATAGAGCAGTCAAATATTATTAGCTTATAATAATATTTAGACTATAAACTTTATCTTATTCTCTTCGAGCACTTCAGTTTGAGCTACAGATGTGGCACATGCAGCTGTTAGAAGGAAATATGTTTTCTTTATGGGTCAGTTGAGTTGTTGCATGCATGACTTCAGTTATAACTCAATCAGTTGAGTTTGGTGGAGTTGATTGTGGAGTTCATGGAGTTGTGTTCAGTTTGACTTGGTTAAACTAGTTGTAATTAGTCTAACTGCAAATAGACAAATGATGAGTTGTTAAACTAATTATTAACTCATAATGCAACTAAAGAATACATCAGTTAACTCAGTTGCATGTCAGTGCATGTTCAGTTCAGTAGGAACAGGTGTTAGAGGATTAGATTGTTATCAGTTGTGACTATAGTTGTTCATGAGGATTTGCACAATTAATGGGATTGAGTTATGCCAATGAGAATTGGCCAATACCAATCGATTATAATCTCTACTCACGTGACTCCCAGTGTGAGTGATTCTTTTGAGGTAAATACGAGTTTGCTTCAACCATTCTCATCCATTCTTGAGCAGGTATTGAGCAGTGGAGGCAGGCAAGCAGTGGAATAGATTTGGAGATCATATTTGAGCTGTATTGTCTGTAACGGGTGGAGATAGTGCTGGATACTTGTGAGAAGTATTGACTATTTTAATGTTACATGTTCTCAATCATTAATATACAGATAGTGTGGGGTTTTTAGCTGTAAGCTTTCCCTGGGTTACATATTGTGTTAATGTGTGCATGCTCTTGATGTTTTATTGTTATTGATGCTGCTATATTGATGATCAACGTATAGGAGCTTATGTATTGTGTATGTATTCCGCAATAGTACATGATCAGGATAATCTCCATTGAATATGTGTTTATTATTCAAAATTTCTACAGTTATTAAGGTATGTATTGTTTCTTAAGGATGAAAAAGCCAAAGTTTAGAAATTTTTCAGTGGATTTCCATTGGCATTTAGAGATTAGATTGATATGATGAGCCTCGGTTGCTTGAAGAAGTCATTGTGAAATTGAAGCACTATTATGAACAATTAAAGTGTAAGACATAATCTCAACAAGGTTGGAAAGGGAAATACAAAGCTAAAGGTAAATGGAAACCGAAAAGAGAAATACCTCAAAATGTGGAAGAGAAATAAAATGTTGCATCTTACAAGAAGTTTAATGTATTTGGATAAAGACATGGGTCACGGTTTGGAGGACAACAACATAATGGTGATGGTAAAGGACAATTGCAGTGTTGGATATGTGGCAAGGAGTATCTCAAAAGGGATTGTCCATTGAATCAAACTGGTAGGCCTCATATTTACAGTGCACAAGAAGCACAGACAGTTGGGGATGTTGGGAAGAGCATTCCATGGATCTATGTAGTATTGGATAACAGGAAGGAAGATCACCATGTGTCTATTATTGAGATGGACGGTAAGCTTTGTGATCAAGTTGTTTCAATTTTTATTGAACCCGGATCTAATTATAGTTATGTTAACCTTGACCTGGTGGATAAGTGTGGTTTGAATAAAGAAGTGCATGCATAATCTTGGTTAGTGCAGTTGGATACAAGTACAAAGAAAAGAGTTCATCATTGTGTAAGGGCTTATGCATTTGAGTTGAATGGTATGCCTGCCTTAAAACATTTGAATGTACTTTCATTGGAATCATATAGTATGATTTGGGTATGGATTGGTTATATCTTCATAGGACTAAGGTGGATATCTATGACAAATATATTGAGTGTTTGGATGACAATGGAGAACAAAAAATATTGCGGGGTAAGAAGAAAGCAACGTCAGTCACAATGGTCACAGCTATGCAAGAAAAGCATAGTCGCAGAAAAGGGTGTGTATTATTTCCAATGCATATTTCTAGTGATAAAGGTAAGGATGTTGAGGATGATGAGGTATTGAGCAAGTACCCAGTTTACACCAATTTCAGGATGTGTTTCTAGTAGAGATTTCAGAATTACCGCCTCATACGGAAGTGGACTTTTCTATTGAGTTGGTTCCATGAGTAGCACCAACATTAAAGGAACCATATAGGATGAGCACACCAAAGTTAGTATATTTAAAGTTGCAATTGAAGGAAATGCTTGACAAGGGGTACATTAGGCCAAGTGTATCGCCTTGGGGCGCACCAGTGTTATTTGTGAAGAAGGATGGTACACTCAGGTTATGCATTGATCACACGGAATTAAACAAGGTGACTATTAAGAACAGGTATTTGTTGTCGAGGATTGATGACTTATTTGATCATTTGAAGGGAGAAACAATGTTCTTGAAGATTAATCTGAGATCCAAATATTGTTAGGTACACATTAAAGAAGAGGAAATGTTACAAAACATTTTTTCACTGTCCCTGTACTCCCCATTCCTTGATCCTAGAGGACCTATACAGTGAACCCCGTATGTTTTTCCTTCATGGGGAAACTCCCATTATGTCCCTCTTCATGAGCAAATCATTCCCCTTTTGCACCATTACCCCTAAAACTTCTGTTTTGCCTAGTTTACAAGGTCGGTGCTAATGACCTTTGTCTCCCCCACGCTGATGTGCAGAGATTAGCACTATTCTCTATGTTGATCGGTGTGACTGAGTTGTGTTCCAATCATGTCGGTCATGTTATGGAAAAAAATTTAAATTAGAGTCGAACCTTCCAGCTCTAGAAGCTCAATAACAAAATTCCGGTAAATGGTTTGGACGAATGGGGTCGAGGATGACAGTTTGGGCTCCTTTCCCCTATAGTGATGGAACTACCTCAAGGGATAAGTCCTTCTCCCATAGAAGAGGATCCATCTCCCATCCATATTTCCTATATAAACCTGCCTTCTTCCCAAGCACAAGCTAGTTAGGGTGTTGGTTGAGTCTAAGTACACTAATTTGATTAGTCAAGCAAACTATTACTAGTTGTATCCATCTAGTTGTGTGAGGGAGAATTGTGTTTGGTTTGGATTGAAGCCTAAAGGGAAGAACCTTTAAACTATTGCTTTTTGAATCCATCATGGAGTGCCAGCAGAAGTGTGTGGGACCCTAGTCTTATCAGAGGAAGACTGCGACGTCAAGACGAATGGTTGTAATCTCTCTTTGATATTAATATATGCAACTATTGATTGATTTCCTACATGTTTTGTAATATTACATACTCATGGATTAATGTTTCTTGACTTGTTAAGTAGGTTGAATTGCAATTTGTCTATTATTATGTTTATGTGTTGTTGTTGTTTACCTGTTTCAGGAACTTGAAGAAGGAAGCGAGATATTGTTGAGGCAAGCAAGCGAGGAAATCATCAAGCAGGATAAGCAACTAAGAGGTGGGCCCTCTTGATTGATTCTAACCTAAGGAAATCTTCCATAGAATGTATCTGTTGTGGCTAGACCCATTATCGGGCTAGAGGAATTCGTTCGTGTCCACACTTATAATTTTACTTCACCACAAATTGGCGACTCCACTCAGGAAGATCCCATCTTTTGTTTGTTTTGGATTTCATGAGGACTTTGCTAGTTTCATGTTTCCCCTTTTGCTCTCTTTATTTTCCCCTGCTTACTGGCCTAAGTCTAAAATTCATAGCAGCATATCCGGTCCCTGTTTTGATTTTTTTCCTTATTTGCCTCAACCAATTCATTTAATCCATTGATAGTCGCACCGACCAGCACGAATTGTGGAGTAACAATCGCGCCGACCAGCCTCTAGCGCTTGTAGTCAGTTATGCAGTCACATTGATCCCTGTAAGTGAAGATTAGGGCTAGACACCAATCTTGGCCAGTGTGTTATGCTCTTGTGTTTTTGACCCCGTGAGCCTTTTTGACTGTTTTCTCCCTAATTAGGAAGTTACTTTTTATTTGGTTTTTGCTTGCTTTTTGGCTTGTCATCTTGCTATTTGATTGATTGAGTAATTAGTGGTCAGCGACACTAGGGCGTCTAGTTAGTCACCCATTCAACAAATTGTGGAATCATCAAGTCTGGTTGTGGGTGTATTTGCTCCTTGCATTTTTTTTGGTACCTCTTATGACTGTCACCTCTTTTGCACAAGTTTGAAAAAGGTTTTGTTTACTAGCTTGAACGTCTTTTTCCGACATAGATTACATTGTTGATCATGTCTTTGGTAAATTCGGTGTTTCATTGATCTGAATGAACTTCTCTTTTCATGTTTTCATCTGCATGAAGAGCTCATAGTCTTAAAAACTTTTTCATTGAAAGATTGTATGCAGAAATTTTATTTTCGCTATTTCATGAGGAAGTACGAAATTCTAGCTCGTTGCATCATTATGATTTGCATCTCTTAGAAAATAGAATTGCATCAGCATTTGAAAAAGGAAGAGAAATTTTTTCATTTTGAAAGGACTGATAGATAAATGTTTGTCAGGAAATTAGGAATTGGAATGCATTTTTCATTAGTTTATTTTTTTTTTAAGTGAAGTAGTGAAAGATCATTTCATTTTTAGTTGCTTGATTGTTCGCATTTGATTGAGTAGTTTCTACCCTCTCTGGTGTAGGTATTTCATCGAATTGAGAGGGTCTTGTCCCATTTAGTTGCATTTTAGATTTTTCGAGTAGCATCACTAAGACCTAAAAATTGAAACTTAACTCAAGATCAACTCTAAAATGAATTCAATTAACCTAAGGCGCATTTGACATTAACAATCATATCTAGAAGGTCTAGGCTAGAGACGTGTTCCGGCGTCTTTAAACCTAGCAACTATTTTTACCTTCGGCATTAGACACTGCTAGCAGGAATTTGTGCTCCCCGTACCATCAAGTATATAACGGAAGACCCCACTAGGCTGAAATCCTTTTATCCTTAGGAAGCCGAGTCGACCGCCTTGCAAATGTGATACACTAAACACAGCATTTGGGGAGATTGTCTGCTCATACTTCTTGGTTCACCAGGGGATATTCTGCAGTTCACGGTTGTCTAGTAATCTTGTTTACCTAGATCATCCAGAGTAGTCATTTGATCTTTTTGACTCATTAAACTTAAAATATTATTCGAGCACTTGTCCTTTCAAGCTCATTTCCAATTGAAAGTGATAGAGTCATCTTTCTTTCTTTCTCGACTCTTAAAAAATGAAAGAACACTAGTCTTTTATGCGTCTTAATAATTGATTGCCCACGATCCAAAACATCCTATTAGTCTTTTTGACCAAATCATGAGTTCCTTTAAAAGGATATTTTAAAGCCTTGAAGTTGTTTGTTCTGTCGACTAAGACAAGGTCATCGTGGCTAAACCATCTGGTTCACCCAATTCCTCTTCCTCTCCTTCGTCTGAAAGATTGTTTGAGGAGTCGTTTCCTGAGTTATCAAAGTCACTTGAGGACCAAAATTTTGAACTCGCAATTGTTTCGACTGTTCAACCTTTGTCATCTCATCCTCTGCCTACCTTTGATTTAGGGTCATCTGCTGATCTTGGCCCAGAATCTCCGGATAATCCCATTCGAACTCCAGAGAACTCGTCGACCACTAACGGTCAGCTTTCACTAGTTATCTATCCTTCGAACCCTCTGTTTGACACTGTTGAGATATCACCGCAACATTCTTACAGTTTGTACGACCAGCCGGGTATTCCTTTGGAACTATCCCCCCATACACGTTCGGCCATTCATCGTCGTTTGTTTTCAAACATGGAATCCAAAGGTGATGCTCCAGTCACTTCTCTGGATGAGTCTGAAATTTCTACTCCACACATTGTTGAGGGAGAAGAATTACAATTGCGGTTTCCTCCCGAGGGTTTCCCTTATTCCGAAGGTATTCCCGCCAGCTTGCCACCCGACCATGTGTCTTTGGGACACTTAGTTTCAGGCACGCCTAGTGCCTCATCACTCTACCATAATTATGTTTGGGAGTCAGGCGTCAGGCCTACGTAAGGTCCGTTCATCACGAACACAACTTACCAACCAGTTGTTACTTCAGTCCTGGTGCAACCCAGCGTCCTGAATACTCTTGTATCATCGATCGCAGTTACACGTCACTCACAACCCATGGTTTCAAAGATTGTCTCTACCATTTTTTCCATTCCATTAGTCAGTGGTCAAATTGTGCCACTGCCTAGGGGGCAGAACCTGAATGTCTCTATGGTGTCAAGTGCCACTAATGTGAGCGGATGACAAGCTCACATGCTCGGTATAAACTAGCCCTCTTCTGGTATTATTTATAACCCTGTTGACCCTACTAGATCAAGCAAAGTCCAATACCAACAGGTTCAGAATCCTGGTCATCTGTCTCAATCAAGCAATGTTCAATACTAGCACCCCTATGGGGCTCAGGTCCAATACCAAAATCCTTACGTTCCATATGGTTCTCAAGGATTTGTTAATCAACCTTACACCCTCCCATCTGGGTAGTACATCCAGCGTAGCTACAGCCAGATTCAGTTCGGTAATTTCCCGGGTACTGTTCAAGCACCCTTGCAACAACAAGGACAAACATTACAGCAACCAAGGTAGCTTTTGTTACCGCAAGGGAAACCTATCTTGCAGCAAGGGCTTTCCACAGAACAGCAAGGGAAAATTATCTTGCAGCAAGGTCACCTGCAACAACTGCAAGGTCAATCCTTCCAAAAGTTGCAGCAGGCCACATAGCAGTAGATGCAATATGCTCCACATACCTCTCAACCCATACCCTCACAGGGCCAACCTCTGCAAACCCAGGGACAAATTTTGCAACCTCAAGGTCAGCCCTTGCAATAGAAAAACCAACTAAGGCAGCAACAACCCTTGTATACATATCAACAAGGTCAACCCTTGCAGGGACAGAGTCAAGGTCAATTCCTACAGTAGCAGGCACAGAATCCTCTTGTCCTAGGTCAACAGGTTCAGAATCTTGTCGCCAAGGGCACCAGGTACAAAACCCCTACTTCCAAGGGCAATAAGAGTATCAACCTTATGCCCAAGGACTGCAAGTCCAGAACCCTCTTGTTCAGGGACAACAAGCTCAACAGCCCTATGTTCCAGGACAACAGGTCCCATATCCATATGTCTAAGTTCAACAGGCTCAACAGCCTTTTAACTCATACATTGCCTATCAGCAACCTGTGCATGGACAGTTTCAAGGTATTCAAGGTCAGAATCCTCCCTTTAGTCAAGGTAATCCACAATGGGGGCAGCCTCAGGTGCCATATGGCCAAAATCCCCCACTATGGGGCCAAAATCCTTACCAGCAGGGATGGGCTCCCCGCTATGGGCCTAATTATCGACCTCCCATGCCTTTTAACACTCAATTACCTTTCTTGGCTACACTTGAGTTGCCAAATGTATCACGCCTTATGAATGATCCGATCCTTCATTCATCATACTGGCCTCCAGTGTTGTCCAAGATACCAAGTGATTTCCCAAAGTTCGATGGAAAAGCTAAAGAAGATCCTCTCACCCATGTGATGACATATCACCTCTGGTGCTCGTCGAACTCATACGTGGATGATTCCATTCATCTTCTCTTTTCCAGTGGACCCTCACGAGTGCCGCAGCGAAATGGTACCTCGAGCTACCTCGCAGCACTTTCCATGACTTCAATTCGTTAGCCATGGCTTTCCTCACGCATTTTCAATTGTCGTTTTGCTATGAAACTGGCACCTATTTGCTCACATCGCTTAAGCAAGACATTGCAACGCACATCTCTGATCATATCCATGAATGGAGACATAGATGTCGCCTTATCAAGTTCGATATAACTAATCAGTTAGTCACTGAATGGTTTACCAAATCATTCATAGCCCCAATTGCTCATGATATAGCTATGGGTGGATGCATCACTAAAGAGCAAGCCATTTCCCATGCCCAGTACTTGGATCTGGTCTACTCTCAGTATGGAACCTTATACAAGTTGTTACCCAATGCTCTGTGGCCATCATCCAATCCCGCAGCGTCAAAGTCACCAGTTGTTCCTCCCGTTCATGGAGTTATTGGTTCAGTATCCTAAACCCCTGCTAAAACTTCTTCCAAATAGAAGTCGGTCTCGAATGCTGCTCCTAATAGTTCATCTCAAAAAATGCCAGGCCCTGGTAAAACCTCAAAGGTCTACATTGTCCAGTCTACTACAATAGACAAATCTTCAAAAGGAAAAAAGAAAGGCAAAGGCAAAGGCAAACCTAAAGCTGATGTCCTGAAACAGGGTCCTCCCAAATCATCTGCTAGCAAATATTCACAACGGAAACCTAAGTATCCCTGTCTCATTTGCGAGGAGGATCACTATACTAAGGATTTTCCACGACGATCCGAAGTTAGTCGCCTACTTAAAGGGACCCCTGCTATCCTTAAAGGTCCATTTCTGTCTCAGCAAACTCAAATGGTAGACCAACCCCAATCTGCTTCCTTTGGATCTCAATTTTTCATGATGAGCACACCCATTAATGTGGCTACTCGATCGAAAGATTATCAAACTCCAGCTCTGACAGCTGGGAAAGAAAAAGAAGTTGCACCTTCTTCTTCTACCCCGAGTTCTAACCCTCTGCAAATCAAGCACCCTAACTCTGATTCCACTACGCGGCCACCCTTTCGAGGTGTGTTGTGGAAATCCTCATATAATCCCAATGCCCAAGCCACTCAGATCTATAATATTATTGAGGATTTGGCTCAGGCACCGTCAACTATGTTGGCTCTCAAGGTACTCCAAAGCTACCCATCGCAACGAAAGTCTTTGTTGTCAGCTATCGGACGCATTGATCCCACCGATTCTAATTTGGTCTATTTTGATCTAGAGAACCATGTCCCATGACTCCCTCATTAGATTGCCTTTCTTATTCAGGTAATCATTAACGAGAAGACCATCCACCGCACTATCATCGATGAAGGTGCTTCCACCTGCATCATGTCAACTGCATGCTGGAAGGCTATTGGTTCCCATACACTAAACCAGTCTTCGAACACTTTGGAAGCTTTCAATGGGCGTGATTCATGACCCTTCAGTGTCTTACCTAACCTTTCCATCACCCTGGAAGGCAAGACAGTGCAAGTCGAAGTAGAGATTGTTGATACCAATCTCAATTATAATCTTCTACTCAACCGAAGTTGGACTCATACCATGCATGTCGTGGCCTCCTTTTTGTTTCGCGTGATCTATTTTCCCATCAAGGGAAGATTGTCACCATCAATCAGTTGTCTTTCTTTGCTTCTTCCTCCTCGAATGGCAATGTTCCGTACGTCAAGCACTCTGGTGCTCCCTATGAGAGTGTGGGGGCATGTCTCTTCAAAGATTCTACCTTAATGGGAATTTTTCCACTCCCACCTCCTCATGTTGCCTCTGTCAACATGGTCTCAGTCAAATCTGATCCTTGGGTCATACCTACACCAGATATTGTTGATGCTTGGGGTGAGTTCATGCCGCTTAGTCCCGCCAAAGTCAATTACGTGGAAATTGTTTCAGCTTTGAACTCTGTATCCTCTAATTCTCATATGTTGAAGACCTCCCTTGATATGTACTCTCAATCCCCCTTAGCCGAGACCTTCCTCGTTGATGAAGGTATCATGGAAATCATGTCTCTCAAGAACCACGATGGATCGATACTCATCATCGATCCTTCTTCATGCCTCACCTGACAGTCATGTCTACCGCTTTCGAAGAGTCCTCTTCTCCATTTCCTCCACTGACTATTACTCATGAAGTATGGTCGGAAGGAAATTTGGGTAATATTACCCAAATGATGCCGATTGACATTTCTATCAAACCCGGTGTCATTGAACACGTTCATATTGGGGTATCTTATTCTTCGAATGAGATCAAGGCATATACTCATCTATTTCAGGAATTCAGTGATGTGTTTTCATGGTCTTCCGAAGAAATGCCTAGCATCGATCCGAGCATTGTGGTGCATGAAATACCAATGTATCCACATGCGAATCCCATTCGCCAAAAACTGCACGTGGTGGGCCCTAGGAAGGTCGTTGTTATTAAGGGTGAAGTCGAAAAGCTTCTCAAAGTTGGGCTCATTTATCCCATCCCCCTTACAGACTGGGTGTCCAATATTGTCCCAATGACTAAAAAATAAGGCACGATCTGTGTTTGCGTGGATTATCGAGATCTTAATCATACCTATCCTAAAGATAACTATCCTACTCCCTTCATTGATCAAATCATTGATGAATGTGCCAGGAGTGAGATCTTTTCCTTTATGGATGGTTTCTCTAGTTATAACTAGATTAATATCGCACTGGCTGACCAAGAAAAGATAGCCTTTATCTGCCCATAGGGTACGTTCGCGGACAAGAAGCTCCCTTTCGGCCTAAAACATGTTGGAGCCACATTTTAATGGGCAATGTCCTATGCGTTTCATGATATTCACAACATTGTCCAACCTTACCTAGATGACCTTCCTGCCCATTCTCGTAAGCACCAAGATCACCCAGACCATCTTCAGCAGATTTTTCTATGTTGCAGACACTATAAAATTCAGTTAAATCTACACAAAGGTGTTTTCTGTGTCGAATCAAGATGACTGCTCGGCTTCATCGTTTCCAAGGATGGGATTTGCCTGGATCCGCTAAAAGTAGAGGCCATTGTAAATTTACCCCCTCCATATTCACTACACGAACCCCAGAGCTTGCAAGGAAAGGCCAACTTTCTTCGTCGTTTTATACCCAACTACGTCATGCTAGCCACAGGATTTACTCGGTTTCTCAAACAAGGAATGCCTTTTGCATGGGACGAGGTGGCCCAAAAATCTTTTGATGATCTTAAGGTCATCCTCGTAAATGCTCCTCTGTTGCATCCACTAGAATATTATCAAGATTACTTCCTTTGCCTAGCCGCAACCCCTAGAACCATTGCTATGGTATTGGTCCAAGACAACGATGAAGGCAGCGAACATGTGATCTACTACCTTAGTCGGAATCTCCTCGACACTTAAACACATTATGCACACGTCGAGAAGTTGTCTTTGGCTATTGTTCAGGTTGTTCAACATTTTCGACACTATATTCTTTTACGTAAAACTACAGTGATTTCTGAATGCAACCCTATGACCTATATCCTGACTCGTCAGTTGCTAGGGGGCAAGTATTCTAAATGGATCGTTATCCTGCAAGAATTCGATTTGGTCTTCACTACGGCCAAATCTAGAAATCATTTGTTTTCGCTGAATTCATTTGTTCCCTTCCCTCCAAATCTCTCCATTCTGGTGCAGATGAAACTTCCAAATGAGACCCTTTTCCTTATTAGCACCCTTGATCCATGGTACAGAGATATCATCATGTATCTCTGAACCTCCATGTTCCGGTCCACGTTGACCAAGGATGGTTGTTGAAGGATTCGGCATCATTCCCAACCCTACTGTATTATTGGCGATACTTTATACCATTTTGGTGTTGATTTTGTTCTTAACCGATGCCTCATGATCAAGGAAGTTGAAAGAGCTCTCAATGATTGCCACTCCAGGGCATGTGGTGGTCATATGTCTGGTTACACTACAGCTCAGAAAATCCTTCGCGCTGGTTATTTCTGGCTGTCTATCTTCAAAGACTACATTCTTGTTGCCCGCAAGTGTCATGAATGCCAAATTTACCAATGCAAGATGCATGCCCCACCTGTGTCTTTATTGTTGATCCCTTTGCCAAATGGGGCATCAATTATCATCGCTATGGATTATTTCACCAAATGGGCTGAAGCAATGCCTACATATTCTGTAGATAGTAAGACGGTGACTCAATTCCTTTTTAACCAAGTTATTTCCAGGTTCGTCGTACCCCAAGCCATTGTAACAAACCATGGCTCCCATTTCATAGATTACATGATGGCAGAACTGACATCTGCATTGGGCTTGCTCCACGATGGCTCAACCCTATATTACTCTCAGGCGAACAACCAAGTTGAAGCCGTGAACAAGGTTTTGGTCACCATGCTTCAGTGTACTATTGGGATGCACAAGTCAAATTGGCATCTCATGCTTTTTTCAGCTCTTTGGGCCTACTGAACTTCAACCAAAGACATAACTGGTTTCACACCTTTCTAGCTGGTCTATCGTTTGGAAGCAACAATGTCGATCGAATGTGAGATTCTGTTATGAAACCAGCTCACAAAAAGATAGAAAAGATAGATCAATGCCTTAGAATTCAGCCTCTTCGAGGGGGTAACCTCCTTTACATTACACAAATGAATGATTCTTTGATGATTCAAATGACAAAACCTCCTTTCTATATATAGGAGTCTAAGGAGCCACAATATAACCTAGTCGACCTAACAATAATAATATAATGGCACAAAAATAACAATAGAGGGATTCTATGGGGCACAGTAATAACAATATGGGGACAATAGGGGCACAATAATATTAATAAGGGATACAACTACAATAGTAATGGGGTAATCACTAGTATTATAGGGACCTAACATGCCCCTCTCCTTCAAAAAAGTGTTGTCCTCAACTCTTGAGTAATTCTGGATGCTTCTGTATAAAATTCTCATCCTCCCATGTGGAATATTCAGTGGATAAGTTCTTCCACTTGACGAGATACTCCGAAATTGATCGATTTCGTAGCTGTCGAGTTCTTGTTTCTGTGACTGCTTCTGGTTCCAATATAATTTTTCCTTTCTCGTCAAGTTCTGGCAATATTGTTTGAACAGGGAGCTTGTCACCTATACCCTTCTTTAAACATGAAACATGGAAAACTGGGTGCACTCAAGAAGCTGCAGGAAGCTCCAATTTGTATGCCATAGTACTAATCATTTGCAACACCTTGTACAAACCATAATACTTTGGTGATAATTTATTATCCTTCTTAGCTTGCTTGAGGGACATTTGTATATATGTTTGTAGCTGTAGGAATACCCAATCACCTACATTAAAACTTCTTTCGCTGCGATGTTGATCTGCCTGTTGTTTCATTCTATTGTGCGTCAACGCGAGGTTATCCTTTAAGAGTTTGAGGACTTGTTGTTGATGCTCTATGTGATGTTCCACTGCTTGAACCTTAGAATTTTCTCTTAAATGATGTGATGGATGGTGGCTGATATCCATAAAGTGCCATAAATGGAGTCATTTTTGTTGCTGTATCGAAGGAAGTGTTATACCACCATTCAGCCAGAGGCAACCATTTGACCCATTGTGTCTGTTTATCAGATACAAAGCAACGAAGATATCCTTCCAAAAATTTGTTTAATATCTCAGTTTTCCCATCAGATTGAGGATGATAAGATAAGCTATGAGTTAACTGAGTATCGAGACAAGAAAACAAATCTATCCAAAAATTTCCAGTGAAAATGGGATCTCTGTCACTTACAATAATCTTTGGGTTTCCATGTAGCTTTTGAATTGTTTGCATAAATACAGTAGAAACTGTATTGGCTTTAAATGGATGTCATAATGCACAAAAGTGTGCATACTTGGTAAGTCTGTCAACTACCACCACGATGACATTCTTTCCCTCAAACTTGGGTAAACCTGTGATAAAATCCATTGAAACATCCTCCCAATGTTGGCTTGGAATGGATAAAGGTTGTAATAGACCCGGGGTCTTAATTGTTTCAACTTTATTTTGTTGGAAAACCAAACATTCCGCCACAAACTTTTGAATATCTGATTTAAGGCCATCCCAAAAATTCTTCTTAACCCTGTGGTAAGTTTTTAAAAAATCCTGAGTGCCCTCCTAAGGGAGAAGTGTGCAATTCCATAAGAATCTTTTGTTTGAGTTGGGAATTCTTACAGAGGTATAAGCAATCTTTGTACCATAACAAATCATTTTGCCAGCTAAATGTATCAAATGTACTGGAATCTTGTTGTAACTTTCGAATAAGTTCCCACACTTCTTTATCATTCTTCCGTTCCTCCCTTGCTTCGTTTATCCAATCTGGTTAGATAATAGAAATGGTGCGCAACAATGCATCCACATCCTCATCCTTTCTTGAGAGTGCATCGACCACCACATTTTGCTTCCCTTTTTTGTAGATGATTTCAAAGTCATAACCCAACATCTTTGTGACCCACTTTTGTTGCTCTTTAGAGGATAATCTTTGTTCTAAAAAGTATTTAAGGCT
>APFE031482271.1:0-12615 GCA_000404065.3 Pinus taeda
ATGTACTATCTCTCACTCTACTGAACTATTGAAGAACATAAGAAGAATTGATCAATGGTTTCCCCACATTGGGGTTTGTCCCTAGCTAGCGCCACATCTTGTGTCCTCTTCTCTTGGCTTGTTTTCTGCAATTTATGTTTATGCTCTATCTGCATTTTACTATCATGCTAAATGTGATTGCTAATACCTAAAATTAACACCTTGTTTGTTATATAAAAGAGGAGAGTCTATTTTGTATTTCATGTAATAAGAAACACACCTTGTTTGTTATATAAAAGGGGAGAGTGTATTTTGTATTTCATGTATTCATGCTCATTGGAACAAGCCATCTACAATAGATACACAATAAAATATTAGATTATATTTGATTTCTATTGAAAATTAAACTAGAGAGTTTGAACACTTAAACTTGCCATGCAACTTATAGTTTGAATTCATCTATATTTCGTGCTATATCTAAAAAAATATAAATTTTCTAAACTTGATATACTTCTACTAAGAATAATAAAAAGAATATTTTCTTAATAGGTAATTTTGTCGAAAAAGTAATCTAAGCATATTTAAACATATTTAAACATAACGAACACCCAAAATCCTAAAATCCTAGGGGCCACAAGGCAGTAGTGTTGTCTATTATCACAATGGTTGATTGGTTGAAGGGTTAGCATGCTTGCTTACTCGACCTTCCCATACTCCTCCCTAGGGGGCATGGGTTGTGTGTGTGATGTGGAGCAAGAAAGCATATCAATCTAAACATACCATTTGATGTATATGTCAAACCGCTAATTGTGTGGTACTACCCTCCCTAGGGCACATGGGTTGTGTGTGTGATGTGGAGCAAGAAAGAATATTAATCTAAACATACCATTTGATGTATATGTCAAACCACTAATTGAGTGGTACTACCCGAGAACCATGCTAAAAGGAGAAAATATCTAGCAAACAAATAATAATAACACTATTTTGTTGGAAAACATCATGACTCACCCATTCTCCATGCTAGAAGGAGAAAATATCTAGCAAACAAATAATAATAACACTATTTTATTGGAAAATATCACGACTCACCCATTCTTTGCACTGCATCTACCTTGCCTAAGGTATCTTCTCCATTCAACCCTCCCAGAGATGACAATTGTAGTTACTCAATGTACGAAGTAATATATATGATATTAGAAATAAATCACGAAAGCTTAAATAACAAAACAAATATACAGAGTGATGAATTAATCATATACAAACCTACCCTCCCTTGTCTAATATTATAGCAGTGCCAATCATGAACGATAAGCCATGCCATGACTTTTATTGGTTGTAGAATTGTAGTTGTTCACTATATAAATAAAATCAATATAGTTGATTATGGAGCAAGAAAGCGTATCAATCTAAACATACCATTTGATATATATGTCAAACTGCTAATTGAATAGGTATTACCTGAGAACCATGCTAGAAGGAGAAAATATCTAGCAAACAAATAATAATAACACTATTTTGTTGGAAAACAACATGACTCACCCATTTTCTGCACTGCATCTACCTTGCCTAAGGTATCTTCTCCACTCAACCCTCCCAAAGACAACAATTGTAGTCACTCACTATACAAAGTAATATATATGATATTAGAAATAAATCATGAGTGCTTAAATAACAAAACAAATATACTAAGCAATGAATTAATCATCCACAAACCTGCCCTCCCTTGGCTAATAATATTATAGCAGTGGCAATCATGAACAATAAGCCATGCAATGACTTTTGTTGGTTGTACAATTGTAGTAGTTGTTTATGAGAGCATAGATAAAACATATAATAAATTGAATAGAGAGCATAGATAAAACATATAATAAATTGAATAGCAAAAAATACTTAAGTGCATTGCATATAGGTATGTTAACTCACCTTCATTTCTGAAAAATAACCTCCATTTTCTTTGCTTGCTTCCTTGATTTCATTTTCCACACTCAAAAAAGGAAACCAAGACCAAACTACAAAAAAAAAGAAAATAAAAAATAAAAATAAAAATAAATAAACGATTACAACAAAAAGCATGGCCATGATCAAACTCGATCAAACAAAGCATGCATACGGGAACAAACAAAAAATTGCAAACAATCCCTTCGCGCATCATCTCTCCTGCAATGTGCTTTCCACTGGAAAAAATGCAGGTTGAATAAGGTTAAAATACACACAATTAATAATAGTAAACATATTTCAAAACCAATAATTATTCAAAATAGGAAACCCACCTCGCCTAGAGTTTGTTTTATAATGATGGACATTATCTTTTGCATTCCACTTGCCATGCTCATTAGAACAAGCCACCTACAACAGATACAAAATAAGATATTAGAATCATTATATAAGTTAAACTAGAGAGTTGAATGCAATACAATTAGCATGGCCATGATCAAACTCGACAAAACAAAGCATGCATACCGGAACAAAGAAAAAATTGCAAACAATCCCTTCGCGCATCATCTCTCCTGCAATGTGCTTTCCACTAGAAAAAACGCAAGTTGAATAAGGTTACAATACACACAATTAATAATAGTAAACATATTTCAAAACCAATAATTATTCAAAATAGGAAACCCACCTCGCCTAGAGTTTGTTTTATAATGATGGACATTATCTTTGCATTCCACTTGCCATGCTCATTAAAACAAGCCACCTACAACAGATACAAAATAAGATATTAGAATCATTATATAAGTTAAACTAGAGAGTTGAATGCAATAAATAATTGTAATAAAAAACACATTTTTTGAGATTGTTATATAAAAGGGGAGAGTCTATTTTGTATTTCACAAATTCATGCTCTCTGGAACAAGCCATCTCAGCCATCTCCACCTACAGCAGATCCAAAATAAGATATAGGTTATACTAAAGAGTTGAACGCAATAATTAATCATAATAAAAAAAAACACCTTTCTTTGAAATTGTTATATAAAAGGGGAGAGTCCATTTTGTATCACATATTCATGCTCTATAGAACAAGCCATCTCAGCCATCTCCACCTACAGCAGATAAAAAATAATATATTATAATCATTCTATAAGTTATACTAAAGAGTTGATTGCAATAATTAATCGTAATAAAAAAACACAACTTTCTTTTCTTACACACCTTTCTTTGAAATTGTTATATAAAAGGGGAGAATCCATTTTGTATCACATATCATGCTCTCTAGAACCAACCATCTCAGCCATCTCCACCTACAACACATCTCATCCATTTCCACCTACATCTCATCCATCTCCACCTACAGCAGATACAAAATAAAATATTTGAATCATTCTAAGTTATACTAGAGAGTTGAATGCGATATTTAATCGTAATAAAAAAACTCGCCTTTTTTTCTTACACACCTTTCTTTGAGATTGTTATATAAAAGGGGAGAGTCCATTGTGTATCACAAATTCATGCTCTCTGGAACAAGCCATCTCACACACCTTTCTTTGAAATTGTTATATAAAAGGGGAGAGTCCATTTTGTATCACATATTCATGCTCTCTAGAACAAGCCATCTCCACCTACAACACATCTCAGCGATCTCCACCTACAGATGGTACAAAATAAGATATTAGAATCATTCTGTAAGTTATACTAGAGAGTTGAATGCGATAATTAATCGTAATAAAAAAACACGCCTTTTTTTCTTACACACCTTTCTTTGAGATTTTTATATAAAAGAGGAGAGTCCATCTTGTATCACATATTCATGCTCTCTAGAACAAGCCATCTCAGTTATCTCCACCTACAGCAGATACAAAATAAGATCTTAGAATCATTCTATAAGTTATATTAGATTTGAATGCGATAACACACCTTTTTTTTCTTACACACGTTTCTTTGAGATTATTATATGAAAGGGGGGAGTCCATTTTATAACACATATTCATGCTCTCTAGAACAAGCCATATCCAATAGATACACAATAAAATATTTAGATTAGATACACAATAAAATATTAGATTTCTAATAAAAGTTGAACTATATGTTGATTTGGGGTAACATCGAATGTGCTCTAGCCATGAAAATTGGTGGAGAGGCTAAAGCACATGAGATCTCTAAGACCCAGAGATCTCTAAGACCCAGAAATGGTTTGGGCAGATTCTAACTGGTTTGGGAGATATTAAAATAATTAATATTTTTAATGGAGTTCCTAATTCTAAACTTAGGAAAAATAAAATATTAATGGGTATTAATATAAAACTGGGTTAGAAGGTTTCAAAAGTCATGAATCAAGCAAAATCTAACCTTAGCCATTGATTAGAGATTTAATCTCAGTCGTTGAAGGACCAACAAGAAAAGTATAAGAAGAGGCTTGAGAGTCAGTTGGAGAACGCACTGAGGGAGATCAGTCAATTCGATTTCTGGAGCGCGGTTAGCTGAGAAATTTGAACTAGTGGTCTGGAGAGTAGCAGGAGGCAACAAGTACAGAACAGAGAGTCAGGAACAACACCAAGGGAATTGCGCAAAGGTTGGAGAGGCTGACGCAGAGCCTCTCAGACAGACACAGAGGTTGCAGACTGCACAAACACTGGAGGGCCTGCGTGGGTGACGCAGAGAGGCCCAATGTTGACACAAAGAGGCAAGGGCTGACACAGAGGGTATGGGAGCTACACAGAGGTCAGCCAGGCTGACACTGAGACTGGGGGAAGTGCTAAAGAATTTTCTCTCTGTTGGATAAGCCAGTTTGGCACCCAATTGTACTGAAGAATTGTTGAATAATAAAATCCTCCCTTGCTACACCGGTTTTCCCACATTGGGTTTTTCCGGGGACTGATTGTCCAAAATATTTGTGTCAATGTGTTAAATCTTATGCATGTGTTAGTTTCTGTATTATGATGTGATATCTGCAACAAAATTTATTTTAATGTTTACTGAAGGATTTTCATAAATAACTTATTGGGAAATAAGTAGGCAAAATAAATCAGTCGTTGCAGTGATAGAATTCTCACATGGTATCAGAGCAAGTAATTAAAGATAGGAAGGGAAAATCAATTATGAGTCAAGACCATGATGCAGAGGCATCTACGTCAGGAGACTCGCACAGATTTTAAAAAAATTGCACTAGAGAAAGTGATTTCGATTTCTCTATGTTGGCTTCCAGGTTGGAAGAAGAAGTGGCCTGTGTGACTAGCTCTGCATCATTAGAGGTATGGTATATAGACAGTGGGGCCTCTTGGCATATGACGAGAATCCAAGAATGTTTCTCAGATTATCAAGAGGAGAAGATGAACTTTTAGATCACCATGGGGAACAAGGCAAAATGTACTCCAGTAGGGAGGGGTACCATAGCTTTTCAAACAAAAACGGGAGAGCAGTTCCATGCTACCAATGTGTTGCATGTACTAGGATTGGGGATGAACTTACTTTTCGTGTTGCAACTTCAAGGCAAAGGCTATGACGTTTTCTTCATCAAGGAGAAAGTTTACGTCAAACACCCGAGATGGAGAAAGAAGTGCAGATCGGGATCAAAAGTAATAGGTTGTACAAACTACAACTAGAATCACCAATAGTAATAAGTTGTACAAACTACAACTAGAATCACCAATGGCACTAATAGGAAGTCATGGAGACAAGGATTTGAATGAACTATGGCACAAAAAAATGGGACATTTGCACCATGGGGCTCTGAGAATTCTCAGGAGCACTGTAACAGGAGTTCCGGATCTTAGTACAGAATGAGATGATGTATGCAGAGGATGTGCTCTAGGAAAGTATGCCAAGGCAGCATTTCCTAGAAGTAAAAACAGGGCCAAGAGTGTACGAGAATTGATAGACTCAGATATCTGCAGACCCATGTCCACTAAATCTCTTAGTGGTGCCGAGTACTTCCTTACCTTCATTGATGAACACTCAAGGAAAACTTGGATTTATTTTCTGAAAACCAAGGATAAGGTTTTCTGTCGATTCAAAGAGTTCAAGGCTCTGGTGGAGAATCTCACAGGGAAGAAACTAAAAGTTTTGCGCTCAGATAATGGTAGAGAGTATGTCGATAAGGACTTCACTGATTTTTGTGCTAAGGAGGGCATCAAAAGAGAGTGGACAGCTCCTTACAATCCGGAGCAGAATGGAGTAGCTGAGAGAAAGAACAAGACTATTGTACAAGCAGCTAGGGCCATGATGTATAATCAGGATATGCCAAAATTCTTGTGGGCGAAAGCATGCAACACAGCAGTCTATGTTCAGAATAGAACTCCTCATCAGGCATTAGGAAAGATTACTCCAGAGAAAGTCTTCATAGGGAAGACGCCTGAAGTTAGTCATTTCAAGATATTTGGGAGCTTAGCATATTGTTGCATACCCGAGGAAAAGAGGAAGAAGCTGGATCAAACTGCAGAGAAAAGATATCTAGTGGGATATAGTGAAAACGCTAAAGCATACAAAATCTATCTTCCAGGGAGCAAGAAGATAGTAGTTCGACGAGATGTGAAGTTCATGGAAGACAAGGCTTTCAAAAAAGCTCGAGAAACGCCATCCAAGGAGCAGTCAAAAGAAGAACCATTGGTCAAACCTCTTCAACCAATGGAAGAAAAGAATTCTTCCTCAGGTTAGGAAGAATCACAAGAAGAGGGGGAGCTAACAGAAGCACCTGTTGGCAGAGGAAGAACAAGCAAGGAACTTCGTCAGATTCTACGAAATGCAGAGGAATTCATCAGTGCACCAAGGAACAATAAGAGGGAGTGAAAACAGCGAGATAGATATCAAGCATTAGTAGCTCAGGATGGGGAGCCTACCAGTTTTCAGGAGGCAGCTCAACATCAGGTTTGGCAAGATGCGATGGTAGAGGAGTACAACTCCATAATGGTGAACGATGTCTAGGAGGTAGTGCCAAGGCCTTCAGACAGATTAGTGGTAGGTTTGAGATGGATCTACAAGATTAAATACGTTGCAGATGATAGTGTTGAGAAATACAAAGCCAAGTTTGTGGCTAAAGGGTATGCTCAGAAGGAAGGAATTGACTACGAAGAGACCTTCGCCCCAATAGCCAAGTATACATCTATTAGAACCATGATATCTCTTGCAGCACAGATGGGGTGGGAGATTCATCAGATGGATGTCAAAACGGTGTGATAGAAGAAGAGGTATACATTGAACAACCAGAGGGCTTTCAGACACGTGAGAAGAAGTCTCATGTATGCAGATTGAAGAAAACCTTGTATGGTGTTGAAATTTGGTACCGAAGGACAAGTGGTTCCCTAAGGCTTTGATCTTTGGCCTAGGGAAAAGTGTCCAAAATAATTTAATTTTTCTCCTAAAGTAACTTTATAATTTTTATAAAGTTAAATCTATTTTAAAAGTGACTTAAAGTGATAAAGTTACTAAAGTCTAATTTTAAAGTGACTTTAATAAAGTTAATGTAAAATTAGAAAGGAAAAGTGACTTTGGAAATAAATGAATAAGTGGGTCTTTATTAAAGTGGGGTGAGTTAAAAAATAAAAAGTGAGATTTAAATGAGCATTTAATCTCAGCCCTAGATCTCAATCTATTACAGCCATTGGATTTAGAGGTTACCTAAAAGTCACTTAGGATTAGATTAAAGAAGGAAAAGGAGACAAAAGGTCATTCATTCTTTCATGAGCAGATTGAGAGAAGGAGAGCAAGAGAGCAAGGGAGATTTTTGGACAAGGAGGAGAAGGAGAAACAGCTTGGCACACATTCCAAGGCAGCAGTTGAGCAGATTTGTACAGCTGATTCAACACACAGTGAAAGACTGATTTTGGCACGATTTTCTAGAAATCCGTACAGCTAGTTTGCACAGAAATCGAGGAGTGGTTTGCACAGAAATCGAGCAGTTTGTTGTTTTTTCTGCACACAAATGGAGGTCCGTACAGCGCATTCATTGCAATCCATACAACACATTTAATGCAAGCCATACAACAACATTTAAGGCTGAAAGTGCACACGAAAATCGAGGAGGCCGTACAGCATTTATGTTGCCCTGTTTGCTGTAATTTCCAGTTTGCTGTGAGACACGATAAAAGAGATAAGTTGTAAATTTGCTTGCTGATTTTTTGCTGAATATTTCTCACCGTAAAAAAGGCATTTTCAGAAATAAAGAAGAGCTCTCGAACTGGTTTTCCCCAAGAGTTGTAGGGGGTTTTTCCAGGGTCACATTGATCAAAAATCACTGTATTCAAATGTGTTAAATCACTGTTTGTACCTGCTGATTTTTTTATTTCTGCATTTTCCAGCATTCTGTAAAATTTCCAGAATTTGTGTTTTCAGCAAAAATTTATTTTTTCAATTGTTGAATGTATGAATATGGGAAAGGGCATTTAACTATATGGGGGAAATAAGGTGAAACTGAAAACCAGGGTGGGAAATGAGAAATTTCTACATGGTATCAGAGCTTCAGTGCTAAAGTGCAGTGTGGGACAGCAAGGAGGAAAATTACAGCCTGCTGATTTTTCACTCAGCAAATTACAGCCTGCTGATTTTTCACAAACAGCAGTTTTATCTTTACTACAGCAGTGCTATTTTTCAGTTTTAGGACAACAGGATGTCATTGGGATTGAGGGTGGAGGATAGGCTAGATGGGCATACAAATTACAGCGTTTGGAAGGAGAGAATGCAGAGTATCTTTGAGAAGGCAGAAGTCTGGGATATCATGGTGCATACCACACAGAACCATGTTGTTGTGCCTACTGATGCTACTCAGTTGGATGAGTATAATTAAAAGAACAACAAGGGTAAGAGGCTGATTCTAGACGGAGTCAAAGACCATTGCATTCCTCATGTGAGAGGAAAGAGCAATGCCCATGAGATGTGGACAGCATTGTCCAATCTTTACCAGAGTACCAATGAGAACCAGAAAATGGTCCTGAAGGAGAAGCTGAAGAACATTAAGATGGGTAATGATAGTGCAGCTGGATATCTCACAAAGATTACTAATGTGAGAGATGAGTTGGCAGCAATTGGAAAGGCCATTCCACCCACTGAGTTGGTGCGGATTGCAGTGAATGGCCTCCCCCATTCATGGATGAACTTTGCTGATGGGGTTTGTGCACGTGAGACCCTTCCCAATGAAGAGGTTTTGATGATTGCAATTCAGACGAGATCAGGAAAGGTCAGCTTGGAGGAGCCCAGCCAGATTGGAGCGGATGAGGATGTGCACTGCGCACGGAGCAAGAAACGGCAAGGAAGAAGCAAGGCTTCCACACAAAGCAATGCCTGGGGGCAAAAGACAAAGGTAAAGGTAAACAGGGTAACACACAGAAGGACTATTCCAAGGTGAAGTGTTAGAATTGTCAAAAGATGGGACACTATGCAGTTGTGTGTCCGAAGAAGAAGAAGAAGAAGGGGAAGAACCAAAGCGTGGCAGCTTCAGCAAAGGTTGAGGACTTTGCAGTTCGTTTTGATCGGGAGTTTGGGTTCACTTTGTATGAGTCCTGTAGTGCAAGATCACCTACCACACAGGTTCAAAGGGAGCATGCTTTTCCCTCAATTAGCGGAGCATCTTCAGGTATCTGGCATGTGGACAGTGGGGCTTCACGTCACATGACAGGAGTCCGTGAGTACTTCTCTGAGCTTTCAGAGAGTAGCACTGATATAGAGGTAGTACTCAGTGATGACAGAGTTGTTAGAGCAGTCGGGGTGGGGACACTGACATTTCAGAGGGAGTCCAAACCTCCCTTGAAGGTGACAGATGTTCTTTATGTGCCAGGGATGAGGAAGAACCTCATATCCGTCTTAGCTTTGGAGGACAGAGGGTATGAGGTACTGTTCAGGGGAGGATAGGTGTTGATGTATCCTAGGGGCACTCCAGCTAATTCAGCTAGAGTGATAGGTGTACGCCATGCAAAGGTGTACAAGTTTTCAATCCAGTCCCTTGTGGCATTGAGCAGTAGTACCGACAGCAGAGCTAGCAGTTCTGAGCTATGTGAGATTTGGCATCGCAGGATGGGACATATGTATCATGGAGCCTTGAGGACCTTGCGGGAGATCACTACAGGTGTGCCAAATTTCAGTACTAATCACTTTGATACTTGTAGAGGATGTGCAATGGGCAATTTTGCCAAATCCCCTTTTCCCAGCAGTGACAACAGAGCGATTGGGATACTTGATTTGATTCATTCTGATGTGAGCGGTCGGATGTCTCATGTTTCCTTGAGTGGATATGAGTACTATGTTTTATTCATTGATGATCACTTCAGGAGGACCTGGATTTATTTCTTGAAGACCAAGAGTGAGGTCTTCAAGCGGTTTTAGGAGTTTAGAGCTCTTGTGGAGACACAGACAGGTCGAAATATCAAGTCCCTGAGGTCGGACAATGGGGGAGAGTACACCCTTGGAGAGTTTGTCGATTATTGTGCGGAGGCAGGCATTAGGAGGGAGTTCACTGTTCCTTACAACCCCCAGCAGAATGGGGTTGTGGAGACGAAGAACAGATCCATCGTAGGGGCTGCCAAAGCCATGTTACATGATCAAGGGTTGCCATTGTTCTTGTGGGTAGAGGCCTGCAACATAGCTGTTTACTTGCAGAACAGGAGTCTGCATCGTGCCTTGGGGCACATGACTCCGGAGGAGGCTTTCTCTGGGAAGAAGCCTGACATTGGTCATCTTCGTATCTTTGGATGCATTACATACTCCTACATACCCAAGGAGAAGAGGACCAAACTAGAGCCCACTGCAGAGAAGGGTATCTTTGGGGGCTACAGTGAGACCTCAAAGGCCTTTCGGATTTACTTTCCTGCACAGAGGAGAGTTGTTGTTAGGCGGGATGTGAAGTTCGAGGAGAACATGGCCTTTAGGAGGTCACGGAAGTTAGAGTATCTAGATCAGCCAGACCCTCAGCAGCAGTTGAGTCAGTCGCAGGGATCCAGTGGGCCGGGATCAGGAGGATCCGCAGGTACATCTATGAGGATGTCAGGTCCGTCAGTGAGCAGTGGCTCGCTGAGCCAGAGGGGTGGTGCTTCGGGCAGCATGCAGAGCAGTTCACTAGGGAGTCCACTGATGGACACTTCACACGGTATCTCAGCTTCTACAGGTTCAGGTGCAGGCAGGAGGACAACAGACAGGCAGTCAGGAGTTCAAGCTACTGATGGTGATGAGGAGGAGTTTCATTCTACCATGGGAGAAGCATGCTCAGGAAGAGGAAGCCCAAGTGGCTTCAGGACACTTTGAGAGATTCCACATCTGTTGCTGAGCCAAAGAGGCCGGTCAGAGAGAGTAGACAACCTGAGAGGTTTTGTAGCTATATGGCAATGGCTACCAGCATCCTTGACTTTGAGCCTTCTAGCTATGAGGAGGCAGCTAGCCAGCAGGTCTGGAGAGAGGCCATGCAGGAGGAGTATTATTCTATCATGAAGAATGATGTTTGGGAGGTGGTGCCGAGGCCTGAGGGCAAATCTGTGGTTACTTCCAGATGGATTTACAAGGTAAAGCATGCTGCAGATGGCATCATTGAGAAATTCAAAGCGAGGTTTGTGGCTAGAGGGTTCTCCCAAGTAGAGGGAGTTGATTATGAGGAGACGTTCGCTCCCGTAGCTTGATATACTTCGATCCACTCCATTATATCAATAGCAGCAGAGATGGGTTGGAAGATCCACCAGATGGATGTGAAGACTGCATTTCTCAATGGCTTCATACAGGAGGAGGTGTACATTAAGCAGCCACAGGGCTTTGAGGTGCATGGGAAGAAGTCCCATGTGTGCAGACTGAAGAAGGCCCTTTATGGCCTGAAGCAAGCTCCCAGAGCTTGGTACTCCAGGATAGATACATATTTGCAGGGGATGGGTGTCACAAAGAGTGAGGCAGATCCGAACCTTTACTTTATTGTGATAGGTGAGGAGCCTCTCATTTTGGTGCTGTATGTGGATGACTTGGTCATTACAGGTACAGAGAGACTCATAGAGCACTGCAAGAGAGATCTTGCGACGAAGTTTGAGATGACGGACATTGGCTTGATGAATTACTTTTTGGGTTTGGAGGTGTGGCAGGAGGAGGGGCATTTCTTCCTGGGGCAGGGGAAGTATATTGTGGACATCCTTATTAGATTCCACATGGAGGATTGTAGACCCATGTCGACACCGATGATCACCAACTAGAAGAAGCTTCATGCTTCGGATTCTGAGTTGGTGGATCCCACATTGTACAGGCAGCTAATTGGTTCCTTGATGTATTTGGTCAACACTAGACTAGATATCTGTTTTTCAGTCAACACGATGAGTCAGTTTATGTGTGAGCCTAGGAAGGTTCACTGGGTGGCTGCAAAACACATTTTGCGGTACTTGCAGGGGACAGTGGATTATGGTCTGGACTACAGGCACGGAGATGGAGTGAGATTGGTAGGATACACTGATTCTGATTGGGCAGGTTGTGCTTCTGATAGGAAAAGCACTTCAGGGTGCTGTTTTGGGTTGGGTTCAGCAGTAGTATCATGGTTCAGCTGGAAGCAGCAGTCAGTAGCACTGAGTTCAACAGAAGCAGAGTATATGGCAGCCAGTCTAGCTAGTTGTGAAGCCATCCGGCTTCGCAAGATGTTGTTTGGCTTATTTGGTCAGTCGTTGAGACCTTCAGTGATTTACTGTGATAATCAGAGTTGCATTAAACTCACGGAGAATCCAGTATTTCATGAGAGGTCAAAGCATATCGGGATCA
>APFE031482280.1:0-46162 GCA_000404065.3 Pinus taeda
GTCCAGGAGCCATACTTGCACTTCCCTGAGGCCAGTTTCTTCATCCTCCCATAGCATGCAATGATTCGGCTTCAGGTTTCCCTCCTTCAAATACAGATTTCAGCCTAGGTATGGGGGGGAATTTTTCCGTGGCATGGTTCTCTGTACAAATTGCACATTTATTAGTTCCTTTAATATCAGGAGGACATTCCCTTGAAAGATGTTTTTTCCTACATTTTGGACAAAAAACAGACAATGAATCTTGTTCTTCTACATGTATTTGCTGAAATTTCGAAGAGTCTATTTGTTTTCTAGCAGTATTCATTATTTCAATTTTCATATTGTCCATTTTATTCTCCAATCCAATAATCATAGCATCAGTAGACTTGTTTTTCTTATTTCTATTATGAATTCCTTTACTGGATCTATATTTCTTCCTCGAGGATTTCCTACACAAGTCACAGATTTGATCAAAATATTTCTGAGCAATATCCCCTTATCCTAACAAATTTATATTATTCCTAGCATCACCAGTAAGCCCACATAAGAACAAGTTTCTAATGGTACTTAGATCAAATTTTTGCTTTGACCTCTGGAGGATGTACAGGAAACTCTCTAAGTAGTCCTCTAGAGTCTCATCATCATTTTGCACAATAGTAAAGATTTCATCTTGAATATCTCTAGTTTTACAATATTCTTGATATTTTGAAAATAACACTCTCTTCATCTGTTCCCAAGAATCTATAGTGTTTCCTCCTAGTCTCTTGAACCAGTGGAGTGTTGTGTCCTTGAGAATTACAGGAAACAACTTTATCTTCTAAGCATCAGATGAATAGTCACAACTTCTACATAAAATATCAAACTCAAATAAGAAAGAGTCTGGGTCTTCATGTACCTTACCATAGAAATGAGGAAGAGTTGATGGTGGAATATTTTTCATTTGTACTTGTATATCAAGATCCACAATTAGGAATCCAAAAGTGGATTGTTCCTCATTTACCTATTTTTCACTAGTTCCTTCTACATGGTCTTCATGATCTACCATTGTTGCTCCTCCAAGCGAACCGCTCTCAATAGGCTAAGAAGGCTAACTATGGGTTCTAATAGTCCCCTTCTTCCCCTTTGTGGGTTGTGTCACACCTGGACTGCCGCTGCTAGAGTCCAAGTAGACTGTTCCTATGCGATGAGTCTGGGTCTGTTTGGAATTTATGCTTGCAACAGAAGGCCCAATATGAGATTTGATTTTAGATTTATCATTATTTCCTCAGCCCTTAGTGGGCTTCAGACCCCTACCTCTTTTAGGCATCCATTTCAAAAATTGACAAAAAAAATCCAATAAAATGTTGCAACTCAAAAATAACTCAACACCTATAAATTCCTTCAAACAATAGAAGCACACTGCAAAAAAAAAAAATAGTGGACTTACCCCTAATGCAGAAAAATGGAAAATTCTTACCAATTCAAATCACCTCCCCAACAACAATGCCAAAATGTTGGGTGCAGAAATTGCACTTAAGCAAGCTCCTTCAACACTTAATTGTCGACCCGGGGGTTTTGTAAACTCAGAGACGAAGCACAAGTAATACTAGAAGTGGTATGAACTTTTCCTATTTCTATTGCTACTTCTCAATTGAAATCTTGCAGAATCAAACAGAAAAATCACAAAGGGTAACTAACACCAAAGTAATTCTAGCACTGGAATGTAAAAGAATGCATTTGCGAAGAAATCAAATAAAGGAACTTTCACACTGCTGTAAACAATCTTAACTGCTGAAGTAAAACTCTATGTTTATCCCCAGTATAGGTGGCGGCAGTTTAAAATGCAGGCCCTTGAAAAGATATGTCTTCTAAATGATTTTCCTTCTCACACTAAGCGGTCATTCCTATACTCTTGTAATTTGCTTGCACTAGTACAGGTACAAAACTTATGTGAGAAGTATATTTTACACTTATACTGAAGAATTATGTCTTCGTGTAGGGGCTCTAAGCCTGAAGGCTTGGAGCACTATGTTCCTATAATAAGACACTAGTTCTTGTACCAGAACAGAGATTCCCACGCCAAGTATTTCGATTTACTTTTGGGAAAAATAAAAGGGCATGTTAACTATAAAAAGAATTGAAAATGCAAGAATAATCTAAAATAACTTTCACATGAAAAAGAATGCTTTGATCAACTAAATCTCTCAAATAGAAATAAACTTTTAATATGAAAACAATCTTCAAAAGTTAAAGAAGACCTTCTTCAGTCAAAGGGTTTTCCATGCAACCAAATCTAACTCGAAACGAGTTCACTATAATATTTCAGATTACTTTCAATCCTTTTCTTTAAATCGTGAGGTGCAGACATAAATTAAGATATTGCAACAACGCTCTTTTCTATTTCATGAAGTCATCTTCAATCTTTAGAAGTTTAACTTTTAGTATTAGAAATGCTTCCTTTTGATGATGAACGTTTACTTTGTAGAAATAGATTAAATCATATAAAGGAAAAAGAATAAAACACTTGATGTAAATGAATTGGAAAGCCTGAGTGTAAAAATCCTACATGCACTGGTGCAGGAATAATCTTATCTGCATGATCCAAGCGAAAGCAAACCAGAAAAGAAATTACAGAATGTAAAGTAATTCAATTTGACTTTCACACAACGGATCCATTCACACTTTGACTGTTTAACGAAATAAATCAAAATTCTTAAGAAAGAACGAAATTAAGATTTAAACCACGCTTTTGCAAATAAACAAAGTTAACACACACCTTTAAGATAACGAAAGAAAGAGGGTAAATGAGCTGGGTTGGCTAGGCCCTAGCCATCCAGCTCGTTTCCCGTTTTAGGAAATGCAACTCTTCAACATGTTAATAACACATCCATGAAGGATTAAAACACAGAGTGAGAAAATCATGGCGCAACTCCTTGTATTAGTTGTGATAAACAAATATACATTATGAGTTCAAGTCCAACCCAGAATGAGGGCAACAACAAGATTACAAATTAACAAAACATTACAATTGCATTGTTATCGCTAACCTAGTTCCATCTTAGAGTTATATTTTATACAACCATTTGGCCTATGGCCATAATCGAAAATTACACAGTCATTCCAAATCGAGCCTTTCGAATGAAATGAAATAACAAACAAAATTACAAAAATAAGCCAGTGGCTATAATAAGATGTGAACTAATAGTTGGCCATAGACCTTATCCTCAGCCATATCCATGACTATCCTCCACTTGAGTTCAACTCTAGATGACCGCAACCGAACTGGAAGACGTGGACCAAGATGCCTGCGTGAAGTGATCGAGTTGTTGCAGAGATCACGGAATGGATAGTTGTCGGTTCTGCAGGAATCTATCTGCACTAAATCAAGCTAGTACAATGATTAATACTTTAGCTTATCAAATACTTTAGGAAAGTAAATATAATTTACAAGAAATATTAAAGGCAGAAAATCTATTTAAAATGATTAATTATGCACCTAATAAACCTTAAACATGAAATATGAAGTTTATGTAGGAATAGACAATATTCTTGGACTAGTGTAGGAATGAGGAGGTTTATGGAGACAAAAAGAGGTTAATGATTGTTGTTTTATAATAGGCAGGGGGTAAAAATAGAACATTTTGTCCTACCAACAAAAGTGTAGCTACTAAATAACAAGTTTTCTCCATAATAAGGCTATGAAATACATTCTCCTAGAGGAAAATTTGAATTGGTACTTATAAAAAGTGATGAGGAAGCATTATCCTTGAAAGGAGCCATATTTCCCCTACAAAATCCCTCAAAAACTGGATCTAGTTCCCAACACTAGGCATTTGCATTAAATGAGGGAGCACATTCCTAGATTTTATCAATCATTGGAGCTCCAAAATATGTTTAATAATTTCATAATATCTTGTTAATTTATTATCCAATCTTGATCCATCCTCTAGGAGGGAGCAAGTCCCTAGATTATCTCATCCTCCAAGTCTTCATAATTTTCCAAATACTCTCAGAATATTCTACAAAAATAAATAATATTAGGAACATAATAAGAAATTATCTCTGAACCTTCCTAATGAACATATGAAAGTAAAAAATATGTCATGCAATGCAAAAAGAGAGGTTTAATTTGTTGAACGATGGTTAGATGGGTCTTAAATTGCATCTTATTTGGAGGCCCATCAATCATTTCATATTTTTTCCAATTTTAAACCAATTTTTCCATAAAACAAAAACCAAACAAATTGTATTGTTTCTTACTTGGAGTTCAAAAGAGATAAAATTCATTAACCTAGTGCTCATCATAAATGAAGGATGTGATATTTGGCTCAATGAGATTCCAAAAACATGTTGTGAACTCTAAAATGAAGAAAAAAGTATGTGTGTGGGCATATGAGAATTTGAGCACTCTAAGAATGCATGCACATCCCTAAGAATATGTGTGTGTTCCTATGACATGCCTACCTAGCATCCTAACTAGCATATTGGTTGGAATTTTGGGGCTTATTGAGTCTAGATGCCTAGGAACATGTGGGAATGCACACATGTTCTTGAATGTACATCTTCCATATGGCCCCATTTCCACTTTTTGGGCTATCAATAGTGTGTGAGCACCCACATGGTTTCTTTTTAGGTCCCTATTTGTGATATTATTTTAGTGCACTCCAAAAATAATGGAATTGGCTATAATTATCAAATTCAATGACACAAATAACATCATTGCAGTGACTAGTTGAATAACCATTGTTAACATTGGATTTACCCTTTGTAATTTCATTGATGAGTTCAGTTATTGTTCATGACTAATTTCAAGATTGAGGACTCCTCTTTACTTGACATTATTCATTTATCAATGCCAATTAATGGAAAGACTCAGGATGGGTTGTAATGCCATGATCCTATTTCCAAATATGTAGATTTCAATTTCTTTAGTGGGATTCATTATGCTACAAATATTGGCTTTATATATCAATATTCCATGCTTATCAATAGGGATGAATAGTCAAATTCAAGATACACTTAATGATGGTCAAGGAAAACTATTATCTAAATGAAGCATGGGTTTACAACTTACTCTTATTATGCTTATTTACTACACTTCAAGATGGTGTAGTTGTTATTGCTTAAATATGATGAGAATTAAGAAGACTGCATGAAGAAGTTGGATGGTGGTAATGGTGGTAAATGTGACTTGGGATGTTGCTACATATATTTAGTCAGAATGGAAGCTATGATAATTTATGGAACTACTTTGCGCTTGAATTGTGGACCTTAGAATCAACACTTTCTTATATAACATACAAGTTTGGTATGAAGAAAAAATATAGAATTATGAGACAGTAAACAATGATACCATTAGTGTGTCTAGTTGAGGATAACCAAGTCATTCTAGTGCCAATTGCATCCAATAGAGGTGTAATATTTAGGAAAATATTTGATAATATAATTTTCCCATGTGGAGGAAGTACACCCAATGCCTAATGCTCATTACTTTCAAAATTAGATGAAGGAACTTACTTAAGTTTGGTTGTTGGAGGTAATCCAAACTAAGTTATACATCAGAATTTCATTCTTATATTCACACAAAAGTTGGTGGACCATTACTTATTTGAGGAAGAGTATGAAATGAATACACTAACATACTAATTAAAACCTATACTAGGAATATTATTAATAACTTGTTAGTATGAATCCACTATTGTAGTGTATCATGTAGAACATTTTCACACCAATTGTTTTTCCTATTAACAAATTTTATACTCTAATCCTATTTCATGTAACATGTTAGTAGTATTAAGGGAGTGCTTTAGTTGGATATTATTTGAAGAATGGTATAGTTTCGCTATTAGCATATTTTATACTCTAATCCTCTTTTATGTAACACTTTTATGTAACATGTTAGTAGTAGTAAAGGGGCACATCAATGAGTTATGAATATGTATTGAGGGTGTGATGGTTTAATAAAAATTGAACAATGGCTCCAATTAACTTATATGACCTACCTTTAATGTGGTTGTATTAATTACAATATTTTTTTTTCAAAATTTTTTACTATATTATAATTGTGAAAAAATACAAGTTTTTTAAACTTTTCTTGTAACCTTTTATTACCTTATCTATTGGGAAAAAATTTACATTATTAAATTGGTGCATATGACAACCCATACATTACATTTTCATAAAATATATAATATAACTTTAAGAGTAATGTTTCAATAAAAGCTTATATTTTGTATCTAGCTTATAGCACATTTAAAATATATTTAATCTCGCTAATTATATGGAAACACCCCACAAATTAAAATATTATTGGTTTCCAAATTAACATGGTTCCTAACTCATCCTTAAAAATTATCATTAATTTACACTTGCTTCTTAAAAAAAGGAAACTCATCTCATCCATAATAACAAGGTTCATATATATCACTCTGTGATAGAGATTTTATCATGTTTCTAATAATGATGATGACTAAGATCACAAATCTAAATCTTCGGTGGAGATAGAATGTAAAATATGGATATTTAATTTTCCTCCTTGATTGAGATTGTTGTACTTGAATTTTCCTTGATTGAGATTGTTGTGCTTGAATTCTCCTTATATAGAACAAAGAGACTTTATAAATTTAATATTTTTGATTGAATTAAAAGATGGGTAAAAATGTGAAGATGGGTAACTTTTTTTTAAATAAGTCACATTGAAAGAATGTATTGCATCTCCTTAAAACAGAACTAAAAGAAAAGTATATTATTAACTCATAATTTTCAAAACACTCAATTTATAATATTACTGTGTCAACTAAAACAACAAATGTTATAGCAATTTTTAAAACGGTATAACTTCATAAAGAGCATGCATATGCAATTTTAAAGACAATTTATGAGAAATGGTATCAATGGATTCATATAAATGAAAGCTCATTGAATTTTAGCAGATTGAATATACAATACCAAATCTTCTTACAGTAAATGCCACAACTGGCTAATCTTGTTACCATGCTTTTTGGGTCAATTGAAATATACAAATCCCAAGGGGTGTAATTCCACACTGAAGAAAGTTTGATTAGGAAGAACGGTTTTAAAAGCAAAAATGTTTTTCAACCATTATTTTTGCAGAAAAGGGAAGGTTTGAATGGTCTAAACTATTAAACACACATGGACAGCAAGAGAGATATGAAAGATAAAACATGCAATATTATTTTTATTAACAATTGATATACATTTATAGTACAATATGTGACTGTTGGGATTCACATCCCAAGGTCTCTTGGACTCCTTTTGTCCATTCGGCTTCCACACTAACCCATTGAGGATTAGGTGTCCAACATTCCCCCCCTTAATCCGAAGGGTTCTGTATGAGTCCAAGAAGAGAGCTGTAATACAAAATGTGCAAAAATGCATGGCAACACTAGGCTGAATGTGCTCTTTGAAATGTTGGTATATAAAGGGTGGTGGTTTAAGGATGGCCACCAACACTGGAACACTTAGTGCAGTTCCCGGAACTCTTCCAAAACTGGCAAGAAAGAAGTCTTCTGCTAGAGGAAGTGCTCCTATTGATTTGAAGAGGGAAACCTTCAACCATAAAAGGGAGGTCTCACCCCGTATAAAAGGTAAAACTTCAAACTGAAAAGGGAAGTCTCAACCTGTGATGGTTTAAGGATGACCAACAACTCTGGAATGCTTAATGCAATTCCTGGAACTCTTCTAAAACTGGCAAGAGGCTGGAGTCTTCTGCCAGAGGAAGTGTTCTCAATTTTGTTCCTGGAATTCTTCCGAAACTGGCAAGAAGCTGAAGTCTTCTGCTAGAGGAAGTGTCCCAGATTACCAACTGAAGGCATGTTCATGGGCATCTTTGTCTCTGGCTACAACTCTGAAACTGATCTGGTAGGTTGTGGCTCAGGCTCGCTTGATGTGGCTTTGAAGCTTGTAGATGACCATCATTTCCCCTCCTGTCAAATACAAGGTGAGATGATGGAGAAAACTCAACTGCAAGACTTTTCAATACTCTGGAACAAGTTCTGACATGTGTTTGTAATATCTTCTTGGCTATTGATGCCCATTGCCAAGAAGCGATCCATCCAAGATGAATCTTTGTTCTTGCAGGACGTTTGTTTTTGAAGCATCTGTGTGAAGGATGGCTAGTTTTATGACATTGCTTACATGGATGAAGATCAAAACAGTGATCTTTCAGATGGCCAACTCAATCACAGTGTTGGAATTTCACAATTTGTTGTTGTTGTTGTTGCGGTGGAAGAGGACTAGAATCTGGAACAGCTGGAGGTGAACTATCATGAGGAGCAGGTGAACTGTCATGAATAAATCCAGCACTCTGAAACTGAATGGGCTTTGAGTAGTCTGGGATATGAAAGGACAAGTCCTTGTCATATCCAAGACCAGTTTTGTGCTTGTTGTGGACAAGCTGTTCCCAAGGTCTAATGATGGGCTTGGGAAGTGTAGACTGAGTTTCGGCATTTGCATGTACAACTGCTGCTTTATTTGGTATTAAATTTGAACCAACTGTAACATTATTGTCTCGCTATTTATGGGAGTCTATTTTAATCTTCTGAACAGAAATAGGTTCAGAATGATGACTCCATTGTTGTAGTTCTTCTTGCTATAGCTTTGTCTCAAGCTGCAAAAACTCAATATTCTCATGTGCATTTCGGAGACAAATTTTAATATTGGAAAGAGAGGTTTTGTTGATCTTAACCATCTCATCAACAGTGGAAAGTATTAAATTATTAAGTAGTTTCAATACATCATCTATTCTATCCATTTCAGACCAATATAATCAGGGAAGTGATGTTATCTTTAGCTACAAATTGGTTTATAAAATGATAAATAATTACAACTATTAGATGAGTAGCAGGATGCCAATATCACCAAGTCATTGTAGCAGACATCACAGTACCAATTTCAATGTAGCAAATGACTCGTTGCTTTATTGTACTTCTCAAATTATTCAAACTACTCACACTGTGAAAAAGAGAGTCAATCTTTGACTTTCTTTGCAAATGAAATTTGTCGACAGTCTAACATTCTGAAAACTTCACATTAATCAAGACGGCAATTCTCAAAGCAACCCAACTTTTAGTAACAATGGAAAAGTTCAAAACTTGATCTTACATTTAGCGATTCCACCAAACAAACATACAGCCATCCAAACTTTGTTTTAAAACATTTTGACGATTGTGTATCATACCAAGCTGGAATGGATTTAATTCCTCATGATGACCATTGCAGCTCATTATAAGATTATACTCGAATGATATGGTGTATATTTCCTCACAAATTTTATGTTTAACGCTTCATTGAATCATATGATCCCATATTAGGATGCCAATAATACTCCTGGAGATTAAGCCTTCTTCAGAATTGACAGGAAATTGGGAATGCCACTTCTCCCTTTTATAAAAACACAAGATTGCACTGCTTGACATACGATGCATTTTTTTTTTATTTATTTTTTTTAATGATTTCGTCCAACCATTCAAAATAATTACATTGCATCATCCAAAAACTTTCAACCCTTTGTAATTTCAGCGACGTACAGCATGACATGTCAAGCTGGTTTCTCATATCCAGTGCCTGAGCATGCCTTCAAAAATGCGAGATCCGAAATTCCTCCGACCCGTTGTTTATCCCACAAACATTTACTTTATTCACAAATCCAAATCAAATAATAAAACCCTTCTCTCCTCGTGGAATTTCTTGTACTCTGACCGCATTAAAGGGCAGATGAACGTTCATAAATTTTCATACATTGCTGATATATAAATTTACAAATATCAATGCAAACAATTTCGTCATTTATTTACAGCATCTTTTGCATAAGCTGTTGCCAGTCAAGGGTATTTTAACAGTGTTTCACGAGCCTGTGAAGCAAGCGAGCTGCAATATTATATGAATAGATATTTTGTGAGCCAAGACATGTCCTTTGACGGCGAGATTTCCACGGGATGGAATTTGGAGCGGCAGACTTCTTGTAATCAACACAAAGACTCGTTAAGACTGTATAAGGTTTCGATTTTGTGTTGCAAAGTATGGGTACAGCATTTCAACATGGAAACTACTATATTTTTTTTGTTTAGCAACATTCCAACGTGGTTGTATATGAGCTATGCGTGAATACTAGAAACTACATCATTAACCTTGACTGTCTAGCGGTATTACACAGCTGAGGTGAATAATAGACAGAGAGGAGCGTTTTGTATGCAGAGAGCAGTGTTTTGTATGCAGGTGGAGTAGCGTTCAGGCCAGTGGAAGCGTCAGAGCAGGAGAATAATGATGCATTCAGGCCAGTGGAAGCGTCAGAGCGTGAGGTATGTAAGAATTTTCTATTTGGGGAATTGTTCGCAGAGAATGCAGCTAAAATACGGCTGATAAAACATTCATGAAATGCAGAACTGACTTGCACAGAAAAGCCATAAAACAAATGGCTCAAATTAATTATGCAGGGCAGGAATATGCCTGCTCTGGTACCATGTTAAACACACATGGGAGCAAGAACAATATGAAAGATGAAAACATGCAAGTACAATTTTTATGGACAAATGATATACATTTATAGTACATTATGTGACCATTGGGTTCCACATCCCAAGGTCTCTTGGACTCCTTTTGTCCATTCGGCTTCCACACTAACCCATTGAGGATTAGGTGTCCAACAATAATGTCGAAGTTTGTTTCATCTCTTATAGCCATTTCTTATCCTCTATGCAAGCCCAATCGAATTTTCAAATTGATTATAAGAAATATGATCTAAGTAGAGCTAACTTAAAATTAGAATTCTCTCTGAAGTTTTGTATCAAGATCTAAGTTGAATAAGTCTATGGATTGTTGTTATTATTTTAGTGTTGTATGCAAGATTATCTTAGGAAGATTGAGGAAATTTGTGGCCTAAGGCATTTGGACCTATGGCCTATTTTTTTTATGTCGATGACCTATCTATATTTGTTATGTGAATGATTTGCAACTCCTTTTCTTTATATGCAAAAGTCTGAATGTCACTTGTCCATAGACTTTGGAAGAAATGCAATGCTCTTATTCATAAAACCCAAGTTCCTCATAAATGGGAATCTATGTGAATTTGTGGCACAATTAAATGATGTGAAGTTTGTCCTTTCTATGGAGCCTTGTTCTCTGAGTTTAAAGTCTTATTTGTGAGAGAATGCCTTTGCAGAGATTATAACAATGTTGAAAAAGATATCCTTTGTGTATAAGGTGTCATCCGAAATATGATAAGTTTGATAGGTCACCCTATTCTATACATAAAGGACGTCATTTCTTTGAATAAGGCCAACCTAGAACCCATTCTCTTATAGTATATTGATGTTTTACTAATGATCTCCCTTTAAATTTTTCCTGTCCATGGTTTTGACCAGTCAATAATGATGGATGACTCAATATTTCAAATTGCAAATCTACAAAAAGAGTGTTAAGACTTTTCCTTTGAAATTTCTTGTACTATAGGTTTGATATAAATTTTACTTGTTTACTTTCTAAAAGATCTAACGGTATTGCAAAAGCAATGTAATCTGAATAAATGCCTAGGGATATGACTTTGAGTAGTTGTATTAGTATTAAATGGTGAGATATGGCTTTAAGCACCATAGTGCTTTGAGTCTTATTTCATCTATTGGTTACATCTTGGCAAGTAGTTTGAATATATATAACCATTTCCTCATGGTATGGTTTAGCATGGTTTGAGTCCCATGGTGTAAGCATCCTAGCCTGATTAGGGTATTATGTCATATGGAATGTTTTTGAGATATCGTGGTCTATCTCTCCTACTGGAATGCCTCTCTTGTGCACACATGTTAAGTGATCTTAGCCCTCTAAATAGCTAGTTTCACATACTTTGACTTGATTATCGAATATTGGTAATAAATTTCTTGGGTACTTATGAATAAGTAATTTCATATATGTAGGTCATTGCTCCTTTTCTTTTCGTCATTGTAGCATATGCTTGATTTTTCTCATTTGATCCTACACCATTTTTTTCCTTCAGCCTAGTTTCTTCAATATTGCATAGATACCATAGATCCTTGAAAGGAGTAGCCTCCTTTTTCCCATAAATGCTTGATGTAAAGTTACCCCATTCCTTTGGTAGTGCATTTAGTACTTGGGTAGTCATCTCCTTATCAGACATTATTTCTCCCAGATCTTGAAGTTGGTCCCTTATTTCAGATATCCACATAAATTATAAGGCTATTCCTTCTTCTTTAGATATCCTTAGCTTGTAAATTTCTTGTCTTAACAATATTACTTCACCTACAGTGATTACGGAAAACAACTCTACCAGTTTGTCATAGATTTCTTTTGAAGTTTCAATTTTGGATACATAGGAAATGAGGGGATCCTTGATGGATTCTATGAGAATAATTTGAGCTCTTACTTCCCCTTTCATATATTTTGCAAGTTCTTTAGAGTATTCCTTTGTAGGTTTGTTGATTGAGCACTTAACATGTTCCATGGCCTCATTTTCTATGAGATTCAAATTTATCTTTTTCTTCCATGCAAGAAAATTTTAAGCACCAGCCAACTTGTTGCTTTCCTTACAAAAATACATTTTCACAAGTTCATATGCAGACATAAATATACCTACTTGTGAAAATGATTCTTCAACTTGCTCCCTCCTTCAATTTGATGATGACTTAGATAATCGAAAACATCTCCTTGATGAAGATAGTTTTCTTCAAGACTGATCCTTGGCTCCATAAAGTGGGAGATCACCTTAGAACTTTTGATGATGATGAAAACATCCTTGTTGATGATTGTTGTCACTCACTGTAAAATTTGTTTTCAGCTAACCAAAGTATAAAATAATATAATAATTTGTAGCCATATCCCAAGCCACATAAGACCTCAAACTTGAATCGTAGCCCCTCCAATGGATAGTACTCAAACTTATCTTTCCAATGGTATATGGAACTCCTCAAAAGGACTCTAGAATCAAAAGTTAGAGCAGATTGAAGTTACCCTTGAAAAATCACGAGACAAGGAGAAAATGCCTAAGGGTAAAATCTCGGGTCTCGGCATATCAGAAGTGCTCGCATATCGGTGATCACACATATTGGAGGTCCAAGGCATCGGAACATCAAAATATTGATGTATCACAATTGATGATCGAACAAGTGACAACCTTTTAAAGTTTTGATATTGCATAAAGTTTTGATTGCAATTAAAATTGTTGAGGTTTGTGCCTTTAGTGTTAAAGAACCGAGGAAGGCATAATGAAAATTAACAAAGGATTTCCTCGCAAAACTAGAGCAGGATTGGGCCTTTTCTCTCTCCTCCAACAGGACGTGTGGCAATGTAAGTGGCTCTAATACATGACACATGGAGGCACATGATTGGGTCCGATAAGGGACATGGGGAAGTTGACGTCAACATGACATGGTAGTACAATGGACACGTGGCATGTAGATTCAGCATTTTGACGATCACAAGGGGCCAAAAAAGGGTGACATGTGTCACCATTCATAATGTAACACGTGGAAGAGGATGACATCACATCGGTGATCGGAAATCGGAGGATAAACATTGTTGCAACTCCATAGTAAAACCTTCGATTGTGATCCGTCGATAAAGGGGATCCAATACAGGCATTGGCCTAGGGTCACATAAAGAGCCAAAGAACCAAGGGCTAAGCACGAAAGTTGATCGACTATCGGCGAAATGTGGTATTGCATCACTCCAAGTTAAGTCCTTGATTTGAAAATGCCAATTAAGGAAATTTGCTATGTGGGCTAGCACACGGTCAAGAAGGACATCACGAACTAGGGGCGGAGAATAGTTTACAAAGGAGCGATAGCCCTAGTAGGAGTCTAAAAGCCTTAATGCCTTAAGGCTAATCTCTTGATCATGAAGCCCGGTCATATGATGAGAACTGCAATAAGGCCCTACACCAAAGGGGGCCAAGGGACATCGCAGCTCACTATTTTGTAATGTTTTAAGACTAAAAGTCTCGATGCAATGATGTTCTGATAGTATGGTAAGGAGATTTAAATGTGTATGGGTCGGTAGCTGAGGCATTGAATGAAGGCATGGAGCAGTGGGAAATCGATATGGGTGGATCTTATGGAAGCCTTTGTAACAAGAAACCTGGGACAACAATAGCCACAAGAATGAATTTGACTTCTTCACTTGCACGAATTCGGAGAGCAAATGGAGATATGGGACTAAGAAAGACTTAATGGCTCAACATGGAGCTCCACTCAGTCATACTATGAAGGATTGTCAGGACAATCTCTGCTTTTGATTTGTGACAAGCAAACACAAATGATCACTACCCACTTCAAAGAGTGGTGAATTCAGGGAGTTAAGGCAAAAGCGACAGGAACTGGCCGAGTAGCAAGAGAAGCAGACCAAGGAAAATATATGGCATGATCAGGGGAAACCTCAGAAATGGCATAGGTATAACTCCTTCGTCATCTTTTCATTTTCCTTTTTCTATTATTATGTAATTTTTGTGTATTTTCAAGAAAGGAATCAAATCCTTTGCAATCATTTTGGAACACAGAGCTATCGCACACCAAGACAGCTAGTCAATTGGACAAGTGTCCCTTAGCTAAGATATTTTGTAACTTTTGATTCAAATCTACCCCTCTCCTTATAAATAGAGGGAAGAAAGTCTTAATAGAGGTTCCATAATTTTGCACCCGAGGGGTCCAAATTATGTGATTCCACTTTTTGGTTCTATTTTTCTGTTCATGAGGGACTTGAGTTGTATATCGCTAAATGTAATGGACTGGTGAGTGGGAATCATTTTGAGGATTAATGAAACTCTTTGGCGATTCCAATAATGGCAATGCATAATATGTTTCCTTCTCTATATAATTCACTTCATGTATGTTTATCTTTCTCCGAAATAGTATAATGAAGTTGTTGATTTCTCTCTGATTCATAGATTTATCTAGGCTGCTAAATAGTGAGCAATACCTATGTATAAGACGAATTTACTTGTGTTAGTTTATAACCTGTAGTACCTGTATGAACACATAATTACTTATGTTGTTTGTTGATAAATGTATCCATGAGGCATAGAGCATGAAACCTTAATTTGTGCTCCACTCTTTTTGCTATTTCATCTCCTCCCTCTTCTATATTTCTATCGAAATATCATTGCTTAGGATTGTGTATTGTAACCATACCTATGCATCAAATTCCCTCATTTATTTCTTCCTCTTCATATTATTACAACACCAATATTAAAATTGTATGTTGTTGTGTGTCGACCACTAGAACTAGACATTTCTCTTTGAGGTTGGCCCTATTTTCCCTCTAAGCATTTAGATTCATGTATTGGCTTGAGTTTACCTTAATGAAGGCCTATTGAACCAATGCCCCCTTTATTATATTTTCAAACTACATGACAATTGGAGTGCAGCAGAAAGTCCCATTGATAATCTTCCAAAGCACTCCTCTCTTTAAGATGTCTTAGGCACTAGTCTACTATCAACCCAGACGTTGTCTCTAGGAAGCTTTCTATATCTCCTGAAGCACTTGTGCTACAGGTGCTAGAAAAAGCGACAACATCTTTTTGGCATCGTTTCCAGGGAATGGATTAGAATATTTTTCACTGGGTATGACAAATCTTTACATTCCCTCTGTCAGGTGAGCAAGGGAAATGTGGGTTGAAAATATCTCACCTTGGTGAATCCACTGTATGAATTTCAATCATATGGTAAACATCCTGGTGACTCGATTGTCTAAATTTCAACCTCCTTCAATTTATGATTCATATGATTCAGAGGATGATGAGGTGGTTACGGATGTTCAAAGGGATTTGTTTACCAGCAAATGGGGAGAAGGCTTCCAGCAACAATTTTTTCAATAAGAACCCAAATTTGAAGGACCAAGTAGTGTCTGTGATTACCTGTTGCAGAAAGGTTCCAAAACTAAAGACTCTATTACAGATTTACAAGAGGGTTGGCTCATTGACAAATGGATAGAAAAATATCAACGACAATTTTTTCTTGAAAAATCTAAAGCTGAGGAGATGAACAGTATTTGTGGCTACCCTGACCAAGAAGATATTGGTCAGCAGACTTTGCATGAAAATAAGGCAGCTACAAATTTTTCTTTTCAGTTCTATGACCCTGTAGCTAATTACATGACCACATTCTTAGGTCAGGAACAGAGGTTGTTTCTGGAGTATGCATCAATTTTTTTGTTTAAATATTTTTCGTGGTACATGCTTATTTTAATTTTTAAATTTCAGCAACTTGGAGACATTAGGTCCGGCACCCAAATGTTTACCATGTTCCATTGGAGGGTTCAACTAACTTAGGTAAATTGATTCCCTTTACATAAGTAGGAGTTGTATATAAATAAGCTCACTAGCTAAGCATTTAATTTTCAGTTGTTAGAGTTTATATTTCAGCATTTCAGTTTGATGAGGAAAGGACTCCCTGCAAACAAGGTTCCATGGAGATTTTATGGTTGTATAAGTTCATTATAATTTTTTACTATGTGCCCAATCTTGAAGGCAAATGGTCTTCAGGTTCTCAGCACCTTGCCAGCAAGGCATTGTCCCCAGTAGGAGCCAATATTGTCACTCACGGAAAAATTTGTTTTTATCTAACTAAATTACAAAATAACATAATATTTTTCATCTATATCATAAGCTACATCTCTCAAATCTAAATCAGACCCCCTCATTGTATAGTGCTCGGAATTATATTTCCAGCGATATATGGAACTCCTCAAATGGAATTTGAAATCAAAAGTTACAGCAGATTGAAGTTACCCTTGAAAAACTAAAAGACAAGGAGAAAATGCCTAATGGTTAAAATCTTGGGTCCCAGCATATCAGCGATCTCGCAAATCGGAAATCTCGGCATATCGAAGATCCCGCATATCGGAGGTACAAGGCATCGGAGCATTAAAATATCGGTGCATCACAATCGGCGATCGAACAAGCGACAACCTTTTAAAGTTGTGATATCGCACAAACTTTCGATTGCGATTAAAACCGTTGAGGTTTGTGCCTTTATTGTTAAAGAGCCTAGGAGGGCCTAATGCAAATTAACATAGGATTTTCTCATAAAACCAGAGTAGGACTGGGCCTTTTCTCTCTCCTCCAATGGGACGCATGCCAATGTAAGATTGGCTCTGATACATGACACATGGAGGCACATGTTTGGTTCTGATAAAGGACACGGGGCAGCTGACATCAGCATGACGTGGAAGTACAGTGGACATGTAGCATGCAGATTCAACATTTTGAGGGTCATAAGGGGCCAAAACAAGGTGACATGTGTCACCACTCACAAGGTGACATGTGGCAAAGGATGGCATCACATCGGCGATCGGCGATCAAAGCATGAGCATTGTCACAACTGCATAGTAAAACCTATGATTGTGATCGGCCGATAAAGGGGCTCTCATAGAGGTGTTGGCCCACGGTCACATAAAGAGCCAAATAACTAAGGGTTATGCAAGGAACGTTATCGGTGATCGTCTAAACCTGATATCACATCACTCCAAGTTAAATCCTCGATTCCAAAATGCCAACTTAGGAGATTCGATATGTGGGCTAACGCACGTCAAGAAGGACTTCACACTTAACAAAAGGGGGCCAAGGGACATTGTAGGTCACTGGTTTGTAATGTTTTAATACTGAAAGTATTGATGCAATGATGTTCCAATAGTATGGTATAGAGCTTTGAAGGCATATGGGTCAGCACCTGAGGCATTGAAACAAGGCATGGAGCAGTGGGAAATCGATATGGGTTGATCTTGTGGAAGCCTTTGTAACAAGAAACCCAAGACAACAATAGCCACAAGAATGAATTTGACTGATTTTCTTGCATGAATTAGGAGACTAAATGGAGATATGGGACTTAGAAAGACTCAATGGCCCAACATGGATCTTCACTCAGTCATACTATGAAGGACTGCCATGACAATCTTCGCTTCTGCTCTATGACAAGCAAACATAGTTGATCGCTACAAAATCCATAGAGTGGTGAAGTCGCGTAGTTAAGGCGAAAGAGACAGGAACCGACCAAGTAGTAGGAGAAGCATACCAAGGCAAAGACATGGCCTGGTCAGGGAAAAAGTCCGAAATAGCATAGGGATACTTCCTCCGTCATCTTTTTGTTTTCCTTTTTCTATTATTCTGTAATTTCTGTGTATTTTCAAGAAAGGAATCAAATATGTTGCAATCATTTTGGGCCACAGAGCTATCGTACGCCAAGACAGCTAGTCAATTGGATAATTGGCCTTTGGCTGAAATATTTTTCAACTATTGATTCAAAGCTCCTCCTCTCCTTATAAATAGAGGGAAGAAACACTTAATAGAGGTTCCAAAATTTTGCACCTAAGGGGTCCAAATTCTGTGATTCCACTTTTTGGTTTTATTTTATTTTTCATGAGGGACTTGAGTTGTATATCTCTAAATGTAATGGACTGGTGAATGAGACTCATTTTGAGGATTAATGAAACTCTTTGTTGATTCCAATCATGGAAATGCGCAGTATGTTTCATTCTTTGTATATCTCACTTCGTGTATGTTTTCTTTCTTCGAAATAGTGTAATGAAGTTGTTAGTTTCTCTCTTATTCATAGATGTATCGAGGCTACTAAATAGTGAGAAATACATGTGTATAAGACGGATTTACTTGTGTTAGTTTATAACCTGCAGTACTTGTATGAGCATAGATTTACTTATGTTGTTTGTTGATAAATGTATCCATGAGGCATAGAGCATGAAACCTTAATTTGTGCTCCACTCTTTCTTCTCTTTCATCTCCTCCCTCTTCCATATTTCTTTCGGAACATCGGTGCTTATGATTTTGTATTGTAACCAACCCTATGCACTAAATTCCCTCCTTTATTTCTTCCTCTTCATATTACTACAACTACAATATTAAAATTGCCTATTTTGTGTGTCAACCACCAGAACCAGACATTTTTCTTTGAAGTTGGCTCGATTTTCCCTCTAAGCATTTGGATCCATGTATTGGATTGAATTTACCTTAATGAAGGCATATTGAACCAAGCCCCCGTTTATTATCTTTTCAAACTACGTGACAATTGGAGTGAAGCAGAGAGCCCGATTGATAATCTTCCAAAGCAGTCCTCTCTTTAAGATGTCGTAGGCACTGGCCTATAATCAACCCAAACATGTCTCTAGGAAGTTTTGTATATCTCTTGAAGCACTAGTGCTACAAGTGCTAGAAAAAGCAACAACACTAATGATGGCTTGAGCAAGGATCCCAAGACTCCTTCTGGTGTAGACTTCTTTTTCAATCTAGGGTTTTGACACTTCCTTTTAGATATTAAATTCAAAATTCTATTAGAATAAGGTGATGTTTTAGATCTACTTTGATGCCCTTCTAGAGTTCCAGTCCTTGAATGCTTGAGTATCTCTTTATGAGTTTCCCTTCATTGATTTGTTACCTTAGCTTTGATACTATGTTGAAAAATCCAGGGCATTGGGATTAGGTGATTTCTCCTTGTTGGTAACTACTTGTGATGCAAATTTGCTTAGCATTTTATTAGCTTCTTTCTTTCTCTTGATTATGTTAGTGTTTTGTATCATCAAACATCTCCCAAATCATAAAAAGGTATGAGACAAGAGACATAAAATGTAGGCGATCAGCGAGGGCCAAAAACTCTCTAACTTGAGAGGAAAGCCTAAAAGAATTCTTCTTCTCATAGAAACTTCAATTGATGAATACCAAGACCAAGACCCTTAATATATCAACATCTCCAAGACCAAGTCACAAGAACCTTATTCATTGCTTCTTCTTCTTTCCCTAGTAAGAAAAAGTCAAGCTGACTTCTAGCACTGCTACTATGAAATTTTGACCCTCTTCCACAGTCATGCAACTCTCGACCTACCTGTACCTCAGCAATTTTCATGTGTGAGCTAACTTGAGATAGATTGGAGATTTTTTCCTTCTTCGCTTGACTTGGAGTTTTCTTTTGGTTATTTTGGCTAGCAAGAATGATGGTTGGTGACCTCCTTATTGATTTCTCTAGGGACTGATATAACACTACTATAGAAACCCTAATTTTTATCACATGTGTGAGGAAAATTACCCAAAGACAATGTTAAACCTCTTCGCTCTTCTTTCCATTCTCTTCATTGGTTATGAGATTTCTCTTCTTGTTATTTTCGCACTTCTTGATGTATTTCATATTCTTGATCAAATTTCCTTCAAGTGAGGTCAAGAACTTCTATATATAGTGGTTTTTTCATGTAAAATAGGCTGACTTTACCTTGTGACTAGGTCGACATGCTTTTCTAGAATCATCTTCATCTCCTTTGGAATGCCGAAATTCTTTTCTAGGAACATCTTCATCTCCTTTTGAAGGTCCACATGAGGTAGTACTTGCGACAAGGTCTTGGAGGGTTTGTGACTCAAATGAATTCTCTTTTTACAATGTATAGCATGCCCAAATGGGTCTTCAATACTTGACATTGACGTAATAGACTTTATGACTTGATGACCAATCCTAATAGCTTTAAATGGGAGCTTCCTCTATAAAAATAAAATTCCTTGATCATGAAACCCATGACAGAAGTATAACATAAATAATTTAATTTTTATTCTTTACATCAATTACATAAAATCATGATTACACATGTCATTATGAAGATTGAACCTAGTTACAAATTTCAACACGTCGAGTAGGAGAAGGGCATGTCGCTTGTCTTATAAAGTTTTCAAATTTGCCATAAGTGTCAAGGTGGGTTGCTTAGAATCAGGAGTACTATGAATATTGCATAATTTCTTTTCCACTTCAATTATCTCTTCATGCTATTTTACATGGAAATATTTTTCCCAGTATTAAGAGGTTTGCTTGATGGGTTTTAGATTGTCCACAAATTGGGCCATGAAAGAATAATCCTCTTGAAAAAATAGCTCTTGAAAAAATAGATGTTTCTAGGAACATTGAATTAAAGTTATGTAGCCCTCCTCTAGGAGCCATGAGGGACTAAAATGAAAAGGGATAAAATTCAAACTACTAATGGGAGATAAATGGAGGAGGATTGGATTTTGATCTAAGAGACCTCCTAATTCAACTATAGATTTAGTTGCACATCCAAAATTCCACAAACCTTTTGAGACTAGAAACCAATGAATTCTTTTGGAAACTTTTCTTTTATCTAAAATCCATTCCTCTAAATGGGAAAAATATTGCCAAGTTTGATGTCAATATATCCATGATTTATCATATAGTTGAGAAAAAATGCACTTTGAGGATCCAGATGAGGGTTTGGACCCTATACTTCATGCAAAGCGATGATGATGTTTAAATGACCTCTAATAATGGTGCAGGGTCCATTAAAAGAAGTTACTAAGCCCAACTCTTCTTAGAATGGAATTCAATCACAATAGGCTCCATATATATTTAAAACATAAATAATAGTATCAAGATATTTTAATTTAAATTTTAAAAGAATAGAGGAGGGCATAGTGGAGGTGGAAATAGCCTTGATATTGGGGCTCCATCTTGAAACTAAACCTCCAGTGTCCCCATCTGCATCCAAATGGTAAAAGGGACAATATTTAAAAAATCCTTATAATGCATTCCTAGCTTTATCACCATGACATATTGTATCTTGAATGAGAATTACATTCGACATATTGTTGGCCACGAACCCTTTGAGGGAATATAACTTTCGGTTGGGGGGGCTTAACCCTCTATAACATTAAAACAAAGTAGGATAATGAGGCCTCATGGATAGTGATTTACTTACTCTAAGGGTCATGGAAATAGGAACTTGTTTTCCATTTTTTATTTCAAGAAAATCCCTTTCCTCGGCCATGTGTAAATTGGATTTATGTTCAACGGAATTAAGGAATTTTTTAATTTTAGCACCAATCTACCACTCAAATGGGAAACTTCCATAAATTTGTAACAATAAAGAAGATAAAAGTTCTTTTTAGGCACCATAGAAGGAACTATGGGGGTCCGCACACAAGAGGAGGGGGGAAGATGGGTATCAGGAACCAAGGGGTTATGGGGAGAGGATGGACAAGGGGAGGAAAAAGGGGGAGATTACATTGTAGATAAGGAGGGAAAAAAGAGAGGCATCTATATGACATGTTAAAGGGGAAAAGAAGGCATGGAAAAAGAACCAAAAGAAAAAGGAATGAAATTATTACCTAGAGAGATCACCAAACCTTGGGAGCAACTAGCTACAGCTAAAGCTTTAGATGCGCCAATGGACTGCACCCTAAAGAGAGAATAAATTGATGGTAGAGGGGAGACACTCTTGCCTTTCCACTCTGGGGGGAAGCGAGAGGCCTTAGGCGCTAAAAATACTCTTGAAGGCGCCCCACCTCATGGCAAAGAAAACATCTAATTCATAGTTTCTAATAATTGACCTTCTATTTCCAATAATGACCACTGGTTCTAAAATCAATATCATCTACTAGGCCCTCTTTCAAATTTACCTCTAACTAAATCCAAGCTCATATGTTATCTATATTAGACTTCTAAACTTATAAAAGTGCCAGTTTATTCCCAATATCCTTTAGAATCTCTTCATTCTAGATGGGCATAGGCAAGCTTGGCAGAATTTCCCAAACTTGTATAGTCTCCATTAGTTCTCTTACTAGGTCGAAATTGACACTCCAAAAATGGAGAGTCGTACTTGATTTTCCCCAGGACCATTTTCCCCAATATCTTTGAGCAATGTTCCTCTCAATGAAAAATAAATTGTTGAACATTGGAAGTTTCAAACAAAATTTTCACTAGAAAAATGATGGAGAAAAATAAATGAAAAAATAAATTTATATTTGTATTTGTATTTTTCTCTCCAAAAATTTTCAAGTCGAACTCATGTTATTTAGGTCAGTTGGGCCCCAAGATGCACCCATTCGACCCCCCTTGGAAGTATATTTAAAGGATAGGGTTCATCCTCATTTGACACATTGAATTTTTCCTTGATCATCTCTGATCCAAAAGATTACAGAAGGAAATAAGGAGGATGAAAATATGAAAGAGGGCTATGGGACCTGGCTTGGTATTTCTCGTATTCTTGGGTTTTGGTTTGGTTATTATCTTGATGGTGTTTCTCATGTAATGATGTATCTTGAACTCTCTTCCTCCCTCATATAAGGTATAATTTCTGGGTTTTTCCCTTGTTGGTTTTTCCCTGGCCTCAGGCCTAATTTTTTTGTCCCTTGTCTCATGGTTTCTTGGTTATTTCTACTATGATTTACTACTACTCTTTCATGCTTATGAATGATTTTTCTTAATATTTATTCATGATGAAAAATTATAATGCTACTAATAATTTTTTGAAGTTAATTATCTACAGAGAACTTTTTTCTAACATTTCCCTAGTAAAATCAACATGGTACCAGAGTTGGGGGGCATTGAAGAGTAGTCATTAAAGTTTTGGACCATGTTCCAATGTGAATTTCATATCTCAAACAAGGTCTATTGTGTTTAATCAGTTTGAATGTCTAAGTTATATCTAAGGTTCGAATACATATTTCTAGGTATTCATGATAGGGTCCAAACTCTATGATAATGAGAAGTTTCATGAAACAAGATCATGTGGTTCAAAATTGATCTAAGCTCCTTAACTATGAGCCTTGTCTAAGGTTTGAATTTTATATGGAAGTGTATGAATTCCCTATGTGAGAAGGGTTATGTCCTTGTATGATATGTCCCATGTGGCTATATATCCAAGCCTTGTTTGAGCTATCAATTATGCGATAGATCCAAATGTGTTCTTATGTGGAGGAGATATGAGTTACATTAGGATTAGATGGAGTTCAAAACAATTCTTCATCATTGTGATCTGAAATATCTATCAAAAGAAGGTCTAAGAACTTGTATGCTATAGAAACCTTTCCATGTGAAGCTTTGGGAGTTATGTCTAGTTAACTTTGTGGTTCATACAAACCTCTAAGGCACCTTTAAGTCATGAAAATAAGGTACAATACTATTTATTTGTTTTTTTGTGGCTCCCTTTTTTATGCGAATGTCATGCAGCTTATGTTCTCCTCTTCTATCATTTATGCGAATACATTTACATCCTCTCCAGATGTGAATTTATCTAAGGTTCATTGCTTTATGGAATCAAAATTTGTCTCATGGCATTTGATCCAAGTCTCTTTGTAGCATAATATAGCTTTACAAGGGATCTAAATTCTCTACTCTATAATAGTCAAAGATGTAAGAGAAAATCAAGGCTCTATGAAACATTTATATTTCAGTTGAGTTTTGTGACTCAGTCTAAGGCATATGACATATGAGTTTCTATGCAATATCCTATGGTGTGAAAGGCCTATTCTTGAGGCTATGAAAGCTCCTAAGTCATGGTGGCCCTATGACTCAATGAAATGTTTCGAAGCAGTCCAATCTCTCTGTGAGGAAAAACTTCCGAATGAATGTGAGATTTTTGGAACCTATTGCTAGTATAATGTCGAAGTTTGTTTCATCTCTTATAGCCATTTCTTATCCTCTATGCAAGCCCAATCGAATTTTCAAATTGATTATAAGTAAGATGATCTGAGTAGAGCTAACTTAAAAGTAGAATTCTCTCTGAAGTTTTGTATCAAGATCTAAGTTGAATAAGTCTATGGATTGTTGTTATTATTTTTGTGTTGTATGCAAGATTATCTTAGGAATATTGAGGAAATTTGTGGCCTAAGGCATTTGGACCTATGGCCTATTTTTTTTATGTCGGTGACCTATCTATATTTGTTATGCGAATGATTTACAACTCCTTTTCTTTATATGCAAAAGTATGAAGGACAATTGCCCATAGACTTTGGAAGAAATGCAATGCTCTTATTCATAAAACCCAAGTTCCTCATAAATGGGAATCTATGTGAATTTGTGGCACAATTAAATGATGTGAAGTTTGTCCTTTCTACGGAGCCTTGTTCTCTGAGTTTAAAGTCTTATTTGTGAGAGAATGCCTTTGCAGAGATTATAGCAATGTTGAAAAAGATATCCTTTGTGTATAGGGTGTCATCTAAAATATGAAAAGTCTAAGAGGTCACCCTATTCTATACATAAAGGACGTCATTTCTTTGAATAAGGCCAACCTAGAATCCATTCTCTTATAGTATATTGATGTTTTACTACTGATCTCCCTTTATGTTTTTCCTGTCCATGGTTTTGACCAGTCAATAATTATGGATGGCTCAATATTTCAAATTGCAAATCTTCAAAAAGAGTGTCAAGAATTTGCCTTTGAAATTTCTTGTACTATAGGTTTGATATAACTTTTACCTGTTTACTTTCTAAAAGATCTAACAGTATTGCAAAAGCAATGTAATCTGAAGAAATTCCTGGGGATATAACTTTGAGTAGTTGCATTAGTATTAAATGGTGAAATATGGCTTTAAGCACCCTAGTGATTTGAGTCTTATTTCATCTATGGATTAAATCTTGGCAAGTAGTTTAAATATATATAACCATTTCCTCATGGTAGGGTTTAGCATGGTTTGGGTCCAATGGTGTGAGCATCCTAGCTTGACTAGGGTATTCTTCCATATGGAATGTCTTTGAGATATCGTGGTCTATCTCTCCTAGTGGAATGCCTCTCTTGTGCACACATGTTAAGTGATCCTAGCCTTCTAAATAGCTAGTTTCACATACTTTGACTTGATTATCGAATATCGGTAATAAATTTCTTGGGTACTTATGCATAAATAATTGCATATATCTAGGTCATTGCTCTGGAAATGTAGATTGTGTTGAAGACCAAGAAGCAAGATGTTTTGTATTGTTGTCATATAGCCCTGATGGGTCCTAATGACTGAGTAAAAATTACATATGACTATCTTCTTGCTAGGGTTATAAGAATTAATTCCCTATATAGTTGTTGGTGTTAATGTATGAGGACATAATTTGCAGTTGATGGTGTTGTTATTGGGTTTGGTGAGTGTACTAACATATTATTGATGGTTCTAGCCAAATGAGGATAAAATGTTATTGTGTTTTATTGAAAGACATATATATAGCTAGAGATTATGAAAAAATCCTAAGCTTGCTTCCACCGAAATAATAAAACCTAGCTTCTTGATGATATGAACTCCTTGATGATGATGTGGACACCTTGATGATATGGACTCCTTGATTATGATGTGGACTCCTTGATGATATTGTGGACTCCTTGATGATGATATGGACTCCTTGACGATGTGTACTTATTAATGATGATGATGTCAACGAGATTAGTTGAACCCAATAAGACTAAGATCAAGAAGGGATTGGCACACTAAAGAGATAAGTATTGTCTTGATTATTTTGGGTATTTTTCTTTTAATTATTAATAGTCTCTAGTCTTTGTATATCTTTCTTGGATGGATTTGTTCTCCCATTGCCTCCTGGTGAAGATTGTAGGTACATAATGTAGACTACCATGCTTGTGGAAACAAATGAAGAAGGATGGAAGAATAAAGACAATAAGACCTATGATTGGATGACATTTTGGACCCAAAGGGAGCATATAAGATCAGCCTAATTGAAGCATGTTTTGATACATGATGTAAACAAGTTAGTTGTGACTTCCAATATGAACATGATTAGAGTGATGTTGATATAAATTTGTCGAATATGACTTTGTGACCTTTTATATTATGTTTTTTATTAGGACTGAGGTTCTCTTCATCCTTTGTAAGAGGGATTTGATTGAAAGTAATAGAAAATATTGGAAGAATCTCCATTAAGGTTGTGGCATAATAGACTGTGAGTCCATGGACACTTGTTGTTGGCATTATGACTCGGATTTGACACGGGTGGTGTTGTCCTTGATGGCAACTCACTCAGATGACAGATCATAGTTCAGCTCAGAGTCACAGATCAGACTTCACAGAATGAGGAAAGAGAAGTATACGCAGGTTCACCTTGACAAAGTAGCGTGTACACGTAGGTTAACAGACCTAAAGGCGCGTATATCATACACACGAAGTTTCACAGAAGGAAAGGCTTATACATGTTGGAAATCTAAGTTTTGGTTTGTGGTATTTGGTCCATGGTATTGGTCCGAAGTATTGATCCCAGGTATTTGGTCCAAGGTATTGGTCCTTTGCGGTTTTGGACCATGGTATTGAGAAAGGCCTAACACTATATAAGGAGAAGAAGGTCATTAGGCCAGTGTACTCAAGAATTGAATATCTGATGATGAGAAAGATCTAGTGCATAGGTTATTGGGTTATGGTGCATAGCTGGATCTGAACCAAGGATGAACCTTAGCGCTTGATGAAGGATAAGATCTAATGATGGGTCAAGACCTTAAGGCTTGAAGTAAAGTATCTTTATGTGGTTTGATCATTTATCTGAATAACTAGCGCATGTTGTAGTCTGTAAATATGATGATCTGGGTCTAACTGAAGTCTGGAATTGTTGTAATATTTAAAATCATCATTTACAGATCTGTACACAGGTTCACTTTAGAAAAGGCACGTATACACGCTGGTTATGCATATCAAAACAGCGTATACATCTTAAGTTTGATTTGTAGATTTGTACGCAGGTTCGCCTTAAGAAAGGTGTGTATGCAGGCATGTTCGACACATGGAAGTAGCGTATACCTTGTAAAATATGTTTTAGTTGCTTCTGTTTGCTGTTGCAGTGTTATCAGTTCTGGCTTGGGTTCTGGTTACTATATTTTGGTTACAGCATTCTAAAAGATCAAATTGAAGGTTTGTCAAAGTGGTTGATTGGTTCAGTTGTGAAAAGGAGATTGGTTGATGCAGATATATTTGATGATTGAATGATGTTATTGATGGATCTTGTCTGAAAATTTATGAAACATGGTCCCTGGAAAAAAAGATAAGGTTGTAGCCTTTTGTAGGCCGACACCTACGTACTAGTAAACATATCAGCTAGTACAAGAGCTAGGGATTTGTAGCTCCCTTCCAAGAGAAGCTGGAGAACAAGAGAAGGTTGTAGCCTTCTGCGGGTAGAAGCCCACATACTGGTATAAGTCTGCACCAGTACAAAAATTGTAAAACAAAGTTTCTTATTATTAAAAAGAAGATAGAGATGATTGCAACAGGTGGTTTTCACCCACGTTGGGTTTCCACCTTATCTCTTGTGTTCATGTGTGTGATTGTTTGTTCTATTTTACTGCACCTGGTTACTATTTATATGGTTCTGATGCACTGATTAAAGATCAACATATGATGAATTAATTGAATCTTAAGTTTGCAGTATATATGCTAGTTGCCTTAACCACAGTTGCGTATACACGCTAGTTCCATTAACTGAAGTAGCGTATATAAATCTGATTATGGAAATGAAAAATTATTGACTTGCTAATATTGATTCACCCCCCCTCTCAGTATTATTTGCAACAATTGGTATCAGAGCAGGTCCTTCAAAAGAAGCTTGATCGCTTGAAGGAAGATCCATCATCATGAGTAATCAAGAAAGAGAGGGATCCATCAAACCTCCAATATTTGATGGAAGCAACTTAGTTTATTGGAAGGTAAGAACCACAGCCTATCTTCAATCACCTGGAGCAAATGTCTCGGAAATCGTAGAAGGAGGATATACATTTCCATCAACAATTCCTACAAATGCGGCAGGTAAAAAGAAATATGAAACCAATGCCAAGGCTATCAATACATTATTGGGAAGTCTATCACAATCAAAATTTGTCAAAGATATGCAACTCAAATCCACCAAAGAAATATGGGACAAAATAGTTCTAAGCTATGAAGGAGACAATCAGGTAAAACATGCAAAACTGCAAACTCTCAAAATGCACAATGATGAAAGTATAGCTAGTTACTTCTTACGTATAGATGAGATTTCTAATTGCATGAAGAATTTGGGTGAAGAAAGAAGTAACTTTAGTTGAAAAGGTTTTAAGATCCTTGTATGCTAAGTTTGAATCAAAAGTATCTTCCATAGAAGAAAAGCAAGATATTGAAACTATTACGATGACACAGTTGCACGGGATCTTAATTGCTTTCGAGATGAGAAAAGGAGGCCCATCAGATATGAGAGAAACCGCATTTAAAGCTTCAGGAAAAGAAGAACTTAATCATTCAGGGCATATTTCAAAAGGAGAATAAGAAGCAAACTTTGTCAAGAGCCTTCAACGGGGTTCCGGAAGATTCAGAGGTAAACTACCTTTCAAATGTTTTTCTTGTGGAAGAGTCGGTCATTATGCTGCCAAATGTCCTCATAAAGATAAGGTTGATAAAGGTAAGGAATCTACAAAATGGAACAGAAAACAAAATGTAAGTAAAAAGAGCTACTATACTCATGAAGATAGTGATGGTTTATCAAATAGTGATGAAGATGAAAATAGCAATGACTATAGACTTCTAATGGCTTATGAAGATGATGATTTTTTAAATGCTTTAGATGAACGTGACCTTTATGAAGAAATCTCTAAACTCAAAATCTGTTTAGAAGAAAAGAGTATGACTATAGATACCTTGACATTCCAACTTGCTAAAAGAGAAAACACAATGAAAAGCTATAATGTGAAATTGTGGTCTAAGAAAGGATCTTGAGAAAACAAAAGCTCTCAATCTTAGATTTGCTAAACGATTAGATACCTTAACTGAAATTATCAAATTGCATCGCTCTCCTCTAATAAAGACAGGTCTTGGATACTCTGAAGAAACATCTCAATCACAGAAGTCGTCAACCTCCACTAAAAGCTATCGTGATGCAGCGAAGAGCAGTGAACAGTTCAACAATCGTTAGCAAAGGCATAAAGCAAATCACCAAGTGAATCAGGCTCAATTTACTTCAAGAATGAATAGAGGCCACAATCAACCTCAAGTAAACCACACTCAAATTGCTTCAAAGAATATTGATCAATAGGTCAATAGAAGGAACTTCAACTACAATCATCAGGTCAGTAGATTCAATAGTAGCAGGAACTTATTTAATGGTCAATGTTTCTCATGTCATAATTTTGGACACAAAGTTGCTCAATGTGTTGCTTACATAATTATCACGACTAGAGAAGCACAAAATCAAAGAAATGTGATAGGAATCATGAAAAGTTCCTATAATAACTTTTCTCTTCTTGAAAATGAAATGGAATGCTCAATCTATAACAACTTTGGCCATGAAGAATCTAAATGTAGGAGTAAATTTCAGCAAATAGCTCAAAAGGAGCAAACTCCATTAAATCTCAAAATATGGAGAAAGAAAGAATCACAAACAGAAATATGTGGTATAGACTTGTATGCAAAAGGACAAGAAAACCAGTGGTACATTGACAGTGGATGCTCAAAACACATGACAGGTGACAAAGAAAAACTACACTCATATAATGCCTTAGAAAAGGAAAAGAGTGTCTCATTTAGAAACGACACTCCTGCTATCATAAAAGGTAAAGGCTCTATTTTTTTGAAAGAAAAAGTTAAAGCTGGGAATGTTATGTATGTTGATGGCTTAAAGCACAATCTGTTGAGTGTGAGTCAAATGTGTGATCAAGGAAATGAAGTAGTGTTTCGATCAAATGAATGTGTTGTTCGTGAGCTTGATATAGGAGAAATCGTGATGAAAGGGACAAGAACTCCAAACAACATATACATACTCAAGGGAGGACAAAAACAATGCTATCTAAGCAAAAATGATGAACATTGGCTATGGCACAGAAGATTGGGGCATCTAAGTTTTTCTCAAATAAGAAAAGCATGCAGATTCCATGCAGTTCGTGATCTTCCTGATATCAGCATTCCAAAAAAATACAATATGAAAATCATGTCAATTTGGTAAGCAAACCAGATCACACTTCCCGGAAAAGGAAGGATCAGCTAGTAAGCCTCTTGAACTTGTTCATACTGATTTATGTGGACCATAAAGGAAAAATTCACCTCGCGGAGAAGAATACTTTATATTGTTCATTGATGATTTTTCCAGAATGTGTTGGATAGGAATTCTAAAGCATAAATATGAAGCATTCAAAAATTTCAAACCCTTTAAAGATTTGGTTGAAAATGAGTCAGACCGCAAAATCAAATGCTTCAAATCTTATCGAGGAGGGGAATTTACGTGGGATGAATTCTTTGATTTTTGTGAAGAACATGGAATAAAAAGTCAAATCTCCACCATAAGGACTCCTCAGAAAATGGAGTGGTAGAAAGGATGAATAGAACTGTTCAACAAATGGCTCGTGCTATGCTAGATGAGTCTGGAACTCCTGCAACCTTTTATGGTGAAGCTGTATTCGTTGCTGTCACTATTCTCAACCAAGCAAATGTTCGGGTAAATAGCACTCAAACTCCACATGAACTCCGGTATGGTAAGACTCCTACTGTAAAATACTTTAAAGTTTTTGGAAGAAAATGTTACAATAAAAGGACTGATGAAAAACTTGGTAAGTTTGAACCCAGAGCAGATGAAGGTATTCTCCTTGGTTACTCTTCCCGAAGTAAAGGATATAAATGTTATAATAAAAGACTTGGGAAAATGATTGAAAGTATTGATGTTGTGGTTGATGAAGCATGCAAAAATCCAAAACCAATAAAAATCGAAGATTATGAAGAAGATGAGGATTATCCTTCCACATCAAATCCCACTAATTCTAAAGAAGAAACTAATGAAGCACCAGAAGAAGAGATAACGATAGAAGAAAAAACTCCATCCAAGTATGTTCAGAAAAATCATCCAAAAACGCAAATTTTGGGACAGAAAGAGGCAGGTCTGCAAACAAGAAGAACTATTACAGAAGCTTCAAGCTATCTAGCATTGCTATCCTCCACTGAACCTCAAAATGTAAATGAAGCATGCAAAGATGAATGTTGGGTAAAGGCCATGAATGAAGAACTTGAGCAAATTGAAAAGAATAATACTTGGGAATTAGTTCCTAGACCTCATGATAAGAATATCATAGGAACTAAATGGATATTCAAAAACAAGCTGAATGAAAATAGAGAAGTTATTAGAAACAAGGCCAGACTTGTTTGTAAAGGATATGCTCAACAAGAAGGTATATATTTTGAAGAAACTTTTGCACCTGTTGCTAGACTTGAAGCCATAAGAATGTTCCTTGCTCTTTCTAGTTTTCAGAAATTCAAAATATATCAAATGGATGTAAAATTTGCTTTTCTTAATGGAGACTTAGAAGAAGTCTATATTGAGAAACCAGACGGATTCATTCTTGGAAATGATGCAAAACTTGTATGGAGACTCAGAAAGACTCTCTATGGTATAAAACAAGCTCCAAGGGCCTGGTATTACCGTCTTGACAAATATCTCCATCAATGTGGTTTTTCAAAGGGATCGGATAATAGCAATCTATATACAAATATTGACAATAATAAATTGCTAATACTTGTTGTGTATGTTGATGATATCATTTTTGGAAGCAATGACGAAGCTATGAGTCGGAATTTTGCTTCGGTAATGCAGCAAGAATTTGAAATGTCCCTGCTTGGTGAGCTTACATATTTTCTTGGTCTACAAGTTCAACAAAATAAAGATGGTATTTTTCGGTCACAAACCAAATATCTCAAACAGATCTTGAAAAAATACGGCATGGAATATTCTAAACCGGTATGTACCCCAATGGTAACAGGATGCAGTCTCAACTCAAATGACGAATCAGCAGCAATACATCAACCAACTTACAGATCCATGATTGGTTGTCTACTTTATCTAATAGGTACCCGACCAGACATCATGCATGCAGTAGGAATAGTTGGAAGATTCCAAGCAAATCCAAAGGAATCACACCTTCAGGTAGTCAAAAGGATTTTCAAATATCTTCAAGGGACACAGAATTTTGGTTTATGGTATCCTAGAGATACAGATCTTACACTTCATGCATATGCAGATGCAAATTGAGCAGGAAGCGTTGATGACAGAAAAAGCACTAGTGGTGGTGCATTCTATATGGGTTCCAGATTAGTGTCTTGGTTTGGCAAAAAACAAAGTTCAATTGCATTATCTACAGCTGAAGCAGAATATGTGGTTGTTGCATCTTGCTGCACACAACTCCTTTGGATGATGCAAACATTGCAAGACATTCAGATCACATGTACTCCACCCGTCTCCATTCTATGTGATAATACAAGTGACGTCAGTATTTCAAAGAATCCAGTCATGCATTCCAAGACCAGGCACATACCCATCAAATATCACTTTCTAAGTGAACAAGTGCTTGAACAAAAAGTCAAATTAGAATATGTTCCCTCCAAAGAAAAAGTTGTTGATATATTCACCAAACCACTGCCCAGAGAGACTTTTGAATATCTCATACAAAAGCTGGGAGTAGTTGATGCATCATCCTGTTGTTAAAACCTACCTATTTCAGAGAAAGGTGGTTATACACAAGCTTCATGAAGCGTAGTCACGTACATACGCCAGTTTCTATGGATATAGTCACGTATATGTTGGTTTAAGGAAAATCAGTGGCCAAACACAGGAAGAAAGGAGTCTGATATGGTTCAGGGGGAGCATATGCTTCTAATAATGCATTATTATTATTATCTTAGAAGATCTTAGTACAGAATCACATAGTTGTTTTTGTTTCAGGTGGAACAGGTTCAGGGGGAGAACAAGGTTGTTGGACTGGACGCTGATTGACAAATGTTGTTGATAATAGTTGTTGATGACTATCATGGTCTTGGTCTCTGTTATATATGTCATGTATATCTTTTTATGAAAATTTCATGAAACGACCTATTTTGTTACCCCACTATGCATGGGATGGATGTTGTAATGTTTTGTTTTGACATATATAAACAATTGGTATATCCCCACTTGGTTGGGAAATGGATGTATGTATGAGTCATGGTGATAGGAAGGTCATTTATGATGTATGTATAGAGTCATGTTCTTCCTTTAGAACATCTTTTTGTAGACCTTGCTTATATTCAGGGGGAGCATGTACTCATTCATGAAGCTCAATCAACACACTTTAGCATATCAGAGAATTCAACATGTACTCAGGGGGAGCATGACCCTTTTCCCTTGATGACAAAGGAGGAGAGTGACTTGGGGTTGTCATCAAGTACAAAGGGTGAGATTGTTGGCATTATGACTCAGATTTGACACAAGTGTTGTCCTTGATGGCAACTCACTCAGATGACAGATCATAGTTTAGCAGGATAAAATCTCAGAGTCACAGATCAGACTTCACAGAATGAGGAAAGAGAAGTATACGCAGGTTCACCTTGACAAAGTAGCGTATACACGTGGGTTAACATACCAAAAGGCGCGTATATCGTACACACACTGTTTCACAGAAGGAAAGGCGCGTACATGTCGGAAATCTAAGTTTTGGTCTGTGGTATTTGGTCCATGGTATTGGTTCGAAGTATTGATCCCAGGTATTTGGTCCAAGGTATTGGTCCTAAGTGGTTTTGGACCATGGTATTGAGAAAGGCCTAACACTATATAAGGAAAAGAAGATCATTATGCCTGTGTACTCAAGAATTGAATATCTGATGATGAGCAAGATCTAGTGCACAGGTTATTGGGTTATGATGCATAGCTAGATCTGAACCAAGGATGAACCTTAACACTTGATGAAGGATAAGATCTAATGATGGGTCAAGACCTTAAGGCTTGAAGTGAAGTATCTTTATCTGGTTTGATCATTTATCTAAATAACTGACGCATGTTTTAGTCTATAAATATAATGATCTAGGTATAACTGAAGTCTAGAATTGTTGTAATATTTAAAATCATCATTTACAAATCTGTACGCAGGTTCACTTTAGAAAAGGTGTGCATACACGTTGGTTATGCATATCAAAACAGAGTATACATCTTAAGTTTGATTCGCAGATTTGTAGTAGGTTCACCTTAAGAAAGGTGTGTATGCATGCAAGTTCGACATAGGGAAGTAGTGTATACCTTGTAAAATATGTTTTAGCTGCTTTTGTTTGCTGTTGCAGTCTCCTGGGTTCTGGTTACTATATTTTGGTTGCAACATTCTGAAATATCAGATTGAAGGGTTGTTAAAGTGGTTGATTGGTTCAGTTGTGAAAAGGAGATTGGTTGATGCAGATATATTTGATGATTGAATGATGTTATTGATGGATCCAATCTGAAAATTTATGAAACGTCATCCCTAGAAGAAAAGAGAAGGTTGTAGCCTTCTATAGGCCGACACCTACATACTAGTAAACATATCATCTAGTACAAGAGCTAGGGGGTTGTATCTCCCTTCCAGGAGAAGCTGGAGAACAACAGAAGGTTGTAGCCTTCTGCAGGTAGAAGCCTGCATACTGGTATAAGTCTGCGCCAATACAAAAATTTTAAAACGAAGTTTCTTGTTATTGAAAAGAAGATAGAGACGATTGCAGCAGGTGGTTTTCACCCACATTGGGTTTCCACCTTATATGTTGTGTTCATGTGTGTGATTGTCTGTTCTTTTTTACTACACCTAGTTACTGTTTATATGGTTTTGATGCACTGATTAAAGATCAACATATGATGAATTAATTGAATCTTAAGTTTGCAGTATATACGCTAGTTGCCTTAACCACAATTGCGTATACACGCTAGTTCCATTAACTGAAGTAGCATATATAAATCTAATTATGGAAATGAAAATTTATTGACTTGCTAATATTGATTCACCCCCCCCCCCCCCTTTAGTATTATTCCCAACAATTGCTTGAGAAAAAATTTGAAGAAGTTACGAAACTTTGTTTTTGATGTATCCCTTTGAATGGTATTACCGACTCTAGCTAAACTAGATGTACTTTGGGTGTTGTATTGGTATAAATGACATGGATGTACATGTTTCATGTGGCGCAATTGGAGCTAGAAATTTAGCTAACTTGTGAAGTTGTTTGCTAATGTTTGCTTCTATAAGAAGCCACTTATTGTTTGTTGAATTTGACCGTGGTTGTTGGTGTTTGATTCTACGATACACCTCTTATTGTGTGTTGGATTTGACTATGGCACACTTTTGTATTGATAAGCAGGGTGTTGATATTTTATTTTGTGAGAAGCCATTTGTTATATGTTGTATTGTTTTCTTATGTGAGAAGTTGTAGCTAAAGTTGAATGAATAGTTGGATGTTATTGTTTGTTGGAATTTTTTTTTTTGTTTTTGAGTCGATTTCTAATAATTATGTGAATGGGATGAGAGTATTACACATCAGGGTGTTTCTTTAGCTTGGATTCAACCATGATTTCCTAAATGAGCAGGATGCAAAGACTTGTCACTCTCAGTATAACCAAGGCAGAGTATAATGTAGCTAGTATGGCTAGATGTGAGGAAGTGTCGCTACGAAAGCTCCTTGTAGAGTTGTTTTATCATGTGCCATATATGACCATCAAGTGAGATCATACTTTTAGAGAATATATTGTTTGATGACAGGCCAAAACACATCGAGATCAAGTACCACTAGAGCAGATATTACACTAAACATATGCTTTTCCCCCAATCTTTCGACTAACCATGGAATTGGTGGGGGGGGATGAGCAGTGAGGCTCCTAGGTGTGAGGGTACTCCTTGAAGCCATGGGATTGGCTGAGTACATGGCTTAGTGTGCATCCTACCTGTAATTCACCTTCATGTCATTATTGACCAAGGGCCATATTGAAAATTTAAGCTTGTTGGGATTGCCACCCATCAAGCCAGTGGGTGAGGAGACTTAAGTGTGTGTGATCTTTACCAAAGTCAAATGTGACTTCCATGGAATTGGTTAAGGTAAATTGATCTCCCTAAGTGTTGGATACAGATGTCTACCACTTGATCGTTGAGGATCAATCAATGGACATAGAGTGTGTGTGATCTTCACCAAGGTCATTTATGAATTCCATGGACTTGGTCGTGGTAAATAAATTTTCCCTATTGTCATTGTGTATCATTCTTCCAAGACAAGACGAGATGAGATGAGATGATATCTATGATATACTCCTTTAGGCATGGAGCTTGGCCTAGAGACCACAGGGTGTGTGTGATCTTTACCAAGGTCATATATGATTTCCATGGACTCGGTTGTGGTAAATTGATCTCCCCTATCGTCGGTTGTGGATTATTATTCTTCTATGGATCGAGACACCATTATTCAACCAATATGAGATCTATGGAGTAGCTAGAAGAATTCATCCCTAGCTGAGAGGGAGTGTTGAAGATTAGTAGCTAGAAGAATTCATCCCTAGCTAAGAGGGAGTGTTGAAGATTAGCATCTTCGGTCAAAATTTTCACTAGCAAAATGATGGAGAAAAATAAAGGAGGAAAATTTATATTATATTTATATTTTTTCCCTCCAAAATTGTTCAGTTCAGCCTCATGTTGTTTAGGGTGGTTGCGCCTCAAGAGGCACCCATTTGACCCCCCTTGGAAGTATATATAAAAGAGAGGGTTCCTCATTTAACACATCGAATTTTGTCTCGATGATCTCTGATCCAATGAATAACAGAAGGAATAATTTTTTATGTATTGATGTATCTTGAACTCTCTCTCTCACACACAATAAGGAATAATTTTTGGGATTTCCCCTTGTGGATTTTACCCTAGAATCGAGCCTAATTTCTGTGTCTCTTGTCTCATGGTTTCTTAGTTATCTCTACTATGATCTACTACTACTCTTTCATTTTTATGAATGATTTTTCTTATTACTGCTTCATGATGAAAAATGTTAACGCTAATAATGATTGTTTGAAGCTAATTATATACATAAGAAATTTGTTCTAGTATTTCCCTAGTAAAATCAACATAAAGGCTAGACAACACCTAGGGAGAATATGTAAAGTGGGAATATAACTAATTGAGGGCTACCATGACTCATTGACTTAGCTGGTGAGCTCCCCAAACTAGAAAACATTATAGGACAACCACTGAAGTGGTTGACAACAGCTTTTCCGAAGAAATCTATAATTCGTGAGAGATTAATGTCCTTCCCCTAAAAAAACCTAGTTGAATCCTTTCAATGTTGAATGCACTATTTTTCCCTCTTTTCGGAGCCACCTACATCCTTCTAACTAGAGCGAGGTGTAAAGGCAATGGAAAGAGTGGAGGAAAAATGATTACATTGTTCTAGAGGAGGAGTAAGAGGGGAAGGACAAATACTAATCTCAAGAGGAAGAAAGAAATAAAGTGGGCATGGAGGGAGTGGAGAGTAAAGGATGAGGAGGGACAACTCGCATAGCGAAAAAATAAAGGAAGCATCTAGAAAATCAGTTAAGGATCGAGATAACAGGACCTGATGACGTGTAATGATCTTTTCCTGGGTGACGAAAGCGAGGAGGGAGACAATACTAGATGAGTAATCCACCTCATCAGCCTCCCAATAATCCATGATGTCGATGTGTCAACAAGTGCAACCTCGAAACATCGAATGCAAGGCCCTTAGCAAAGGAGGGTAAGGGAGTTTGAGTCGCAAGAAGGGGATAACATGGAGAAGGGGGAAGGGTTAGTGAAAGGGGATAGAGAGAAACAATGATTCATTGTTGAAATATAACAAAAAAAACAAAATAATAAAGACTTCGTAGAAGCCTTAAAGCCAATTAACGAAATCACAAACCCCATCATGCCCAATTTATTGTATTTATTTTCAATTATTATTAAAAACAAAAAAATTGTTATGACATTGGCTAATATGATAACTAATACTTTGCATAGTTTTTGTTTAGTTTTTTCCTTTGTATATGTTTTATGGTTCTTACTTTTAATGGAAAATTTGTTATTAAAAAACACAGAACATATTATCAAAGATTGTGAAACCACTAATCAAAAGGTGTTGCACTCCTACAACAGTTAGCCAATACTAGCATTCAAGAGTGGAGCACATGTAACATGACTGAACAAAAAAAACTTAGCAAAAGTGATCTTTGTTGCAACGCCCTTAATGGGTCTTGAAATCATACATTAAACATTGTGTTTTTCGAACAATTATCATATCATCAGATAATTCTTAGCACATTTACTATAAAAATACTTTAGGGCAAAGCCCTTGGTGGGTCTTGATATAGTACATTAAATATCGCGTTCTTCAAACAATTATCATATCATGAGATACTTCTAAGCACACTTACTATAAAAATACTTTGTTGCAAAGCCCTTAGTGGGTTTTGAAATGGTACATTAAATATTGCTTTCTTGAAACAGTGATCATATCATGGGATATTTCTTAGCATATTTACAATAAAATTAATGTATATAAAAGATGGGGTGGCAAGTGCTTTGTAATTTTTTTTTAATAATATTTTATATTAAAAATAAATTGTATTTTGAATTACTTCCAATAATAATATCAAAAATAATTTTATTTAACACAAAATTAGTATAACCATCAATGATAATAAAAAAATTATACTATTTTTATCTAGAATTTCGATTTTTTTAATATGAAAATTTTAAAAGAAATTTAAAATCCAAATTGTTTTTCTATAACATAATAAAAATAATGTTCTTCAACACACATAATTATGAAATGTGTATATTTAATATAAATAAATAAAATTATATGTTATCTTTCATATAATATTTCAAATTTTTTTATTGTTATAAACTTAAAAAAAAAACACTTAAAATCCAAATTATTGCATAACATAATAAAACTTAATATTAATAAAAGGCATGCTTATTGCATATTTTATCTTAATAGATATTAATAGGTTGTTGTCCAAGTTTATGTCTTTAAATATTCTTTTTTTTCTTCCATATGTTTGTCAAGGCTAGATTTCACTAATATTCTAAAATTAAAAACGACAAATTGAAAGGCCTTATTAAAGTTGAGATCATATTCCTTAGATTTGAATTTTTTGTCTCCAAGCCTTCAATTTGTTTTTTTTTAATTGTAGGAGGGTATCCATACTTATGCATTTAAAAATTGCATTGATGCTCGTTTTCTTGGACCTTTTTGTTACCAAGATATGGACATCTTATTGTTATTGATAAGTATTCATGCTTGTGCAAGACTCTATGCATTTCTTAAATTTCCCTACAATGGTTACTATGGTTGTTCATGTAATCCATAACACAGCTCCGACAAATGCACAAATAGAGTATACACAACAAAAATAAGGATGGAGAAATAATAGAACGCACAAAAAGAAACCCTAGATCTATTCAACATATAGAGGTGAACCAATCTTTTCCATGCTTAAGGAAGAGCCAGGTCCACAATCTTCTCTCACTACTAGTGCAAGGTTCATTGTGAACATAGCCAATGGTATCAAATATATTTAAAATTTAATATAGCCTACCTAAAAATACCATCCAAAATCAAAAGTGTGAGATACTCAATCCCCAGTTACTAGTGATATGCAACAAGGAAAAACCTAGAAAGCTAGACAACACATAGCTTCATACTAGATCCAATATAAAATACCAAACCAAATTTGGAACCACATGATATTGCCCTAAAATAATTTGACCAACAATTAGATAAATCAATAGTGCTCTATTGAAAAGGCTTACTCGAAAATCTAGTTAAACTAGAGATGAAAACCACTAAAATTCCATCTTTATTTAAGTGTTTCATCATAATCCATAATCCATCCTTCCTCTACATCAAGATTCTCATTGTTTCACAATATTGACAATGAATTAAGATTAAGACTCTCATTGTTTCACAATATTGACAATGAATTAAGATTGGTATGTCTAGGGATACAGTGAAAATGAATGCTTAAAAGATATTAAATTAAGATTATTATACAATGATATGTTATGTACCTATATATGCATGTTAATTATTAAAAAAATTACAAAAAAGATGTCAATTAGTCACTTATCACTGTATTTTTAATTTTGTATAATATATTATCTTGAATTAATTACATGGAAAGATAAAATAATATAGTTATTACATGGTATTTTTAATTTTGTATAATATATTATTTTGAACTAATACATGGAAAGATAAATGATAATTCTTTTTATACAATTAAAATTACAAATAAAATAATTATTAAATAAATATATTATAACAATCACAAATTTATTAGAAGAGAATATATTTATTATTTTGAAATATTTATGATAAATATGATAAAATGCTAACTAAATTTATAAGTAGAAAATGGTTCAAATTCGCATAATATTTTAGGGGTTTTTAAATTAATTTTAATATTGTTATTGATAAAGTTGTCTTACTCTATTTAATTATAGTTATATAAACCATATTATTATTAGTTCTTATTTAATAATAGTTTTTTCTTTCATTATTTGTTTATTTGAAAAATAAAATATGCTCGTAAAATATAATGAATTAAAAGCTAAAACTTTTTCTCAGGCTTGATATTGAAAATCACTGAACATGTTGCTTTGGCTCCTCCCATGGCTTCATCCTTTGGAGAGGGCACCCTCCTCTCTCCCAAGATTCCCACCTAGGATTTGATGCACTCCATATGTTCTCTTTCCAAAGTCCAAGCTATCAAAGTCTGTGAAGAAACTGGATGAGAAGTCAATATTTCGAAGTCTCAGTTATCAAAGTTTGAACTTTGTAAAGAAACTGGATGAGAAGTTGTTTTTTCAAAGTCTCAGTTATCAAAGTTTGCGAAGAAACCGGATGAGATCCTCTCCATCCTACTCCATTCAATGCCGTCTCGTAACCTTGCTCTTCACCTTGCGGATAAAGGTCCGACTGGCCAGTTTACTGGGATTGGGCTTTCCTTGAATCCCCTACTGCATAGATCAATAAAAGCCAGAAGCAGCTCATCAAAGGCAAGTTTTCCTCCACCCTCTGTTGTAGGAGTTTTTTCACTTTCTTATTTGGAGAACAGGATAATATGGACTGTATCTTTTGCAGTGACCCCTATTTTATGAGTTTTCACGGGATGTACCTCAAGCATTGGACATCAGATTCCAATCTTGAGCATGGCATTCCCTCTGCCTCTCTTGTATGGTAGTGCTTACCTCACCTCCCTCTCCATTCTTGGGTAGGTGAAACTATGTGTAACATTGACAACTCCTTGGGAAGGACTATTGACTGAGCACAAAGAAACCACCGACCAGGAGAAAAATTTGGGCACACAGTCCACTCCAGACCACTTAGTGGTTAGAAACTAAAGATTCCAGAAACCCCAGGTATGCTCTAATCCCTTATCCCTTTAAAAGAGATCCCACAAACCCAAGCATCAATAATGAATGTCATGTCATGGAATTACAGAGGTTTAGGAAGCAAGCACAAGCTAAAATCAGTCAAAGAAGTAATCACAACCAAGAAACCTCAATTCCTCCTATGCCACGAGACAATAAGAACTCAGATCCCGGGAGCATCTGAAGGGCCTATGCAACTTGTGGAACTCAAGAAATAACAATAACGTTTATGCTCCTCATTGGGTTCTTGTAAGTCTAACTCATCTCAGCTTAAGTATTTCTGTTCAAGTGGTAAATGTAAGATTCTTTGTTTGGTTATTGTTATTCTATTTAAGAGAGAACGAAGCTAGGTTAAGATTCATCATTGTGGAGGTTTCAACACCACCCTTAATCAAAAAGAGAAGAGAGGTGGGATTTCAGTGAGAGACATGTTGTAATTCAAATTATCCTATCAAAATTTTCCAATATTTTGGAAAATTTGTGAAAACTTACCTATTTCTTATCATGCGAAGCTTTCAATTCTCGGCTCAAGTGGGTTTTTCTTTGATGCCCGAAGGATATCGCACATTCACCAAAATCCATCGTCAAATTTCATATATTTTCCGCTGTTTCAAAGGTCAATTCATTACAATTCATATATTTGTGGTTCAATTCATAAAAAACAACTTCGAAGCATCTCGGTGGCCTTATGTTTCGGTTAATAGAACTATGAATTAACTTATCCATATACAAGTTCATGAATGTTTTGTCAACCGGAATGGTCATGGGAATGAGTTTTCAAGATTTAGTTTTCCCAATGCCCAGATGTCATTAACGTCAAGTAATAAATTCATGGCTCATCAAACGGACTAGAATGAAAACATAAACAAAGTAAGAAGGGTGTAATGAGTTTTCCTGGTGACCCGGTGATCGGTTAATGGAGTAGGCAAAGGACAGAACTTCGAGTCCTGATTAACAATATGTGTGAATTGATGGTGATTCCTCGAAATTGCAGCAGAGGAGAATTTGAAGAATGGAGAATCCCAGAGTTTATCCAATAAATCCAGTTGTCAAGCATCATATTATTGTTACAAATGCTTAATGATAGAAATCAACTATTTTGTCCCTAAAATCTATCAAGCAACTAAAATTGTTAGCAGAAAATTAGAATTCATAGCTAGGGGTAGGAATTAGAGGAATTGACGTGTAATTGTAAAATTACAAGCACAGTAAGGAGCTGTATTTTTTTTTAGATATTCACTTCTTCGTTTGTAAATATCTATCTTATTATTCCTTTTCGGTTCACAAATACTATATTTCTTAATTCATGTATTTGTTGACTCAGCTATGAAAAATAAAGATTGAAAACAGTTGTTTCTACTGTTTCCTCCGTGTTGATGTCTTCATTTGATTTATCAATAACTCATAAAGGATATGGCTCGTGTTTGACATGATTCTTTGATCTTTGTATTATGTTCCTATTTTTGATACATCATATTTTGTTATTAAATTCTACTTGCTTAGTATACACATTCTTTCAACAAGTTCTAAAGATTTATTGGATAATTATTTTTATTTGGTCATTTATATTTTTATTATATTTTTCTTAGTTATCATCCAATGAATTTATACCGTCTGTTACATTGAAATTGCTACTTATAAGATTGAGATTATAATCTCCCGTATCTTTTAATGATTTTTGAGAGTTTTAATTAAATTTTTGAGTTTTAGAGTGAGGAATTGAAGTCTTTAAGGTGTCTTGGAATAGTATCTTATACATACATGAACATCTCAAAGATACAACGCCAATTGGCATTTTTGCATAGGAGAGGAGTAAAAAAGATTTTCCTTGCAATAAAATGACAAAGAAACTCCACAACTAATCCACAGTTCTAATCCTCGCATCAAGAAAAAAGAACCATGAGGAAATTTGAGAATTTTTTTTATTTATAATAATTAATAACTCAAATACTAGTGATAAAAAAAGTTTTATTATCTTTAGGTAATTCTTTAGGCAGTTTCATTTCAAGGAATTAAATTAGAAGGAAGCCTCTTTCTTTATCGTTTTTTTTTTAAACATTCATTTATTCTTTGTAAATATCTTTGGGTAATTCTTTAGGCAGTTTCATTTCAAGGAATTAAATTAGAAGGAAACTTCTTTCTTTATGGTTTTTTTTCTAAACATTCATTTATTCTTTGTAAAGAAAAAGAAGAATTTTTATTAGATTTTCAACAACAATATTCTATAATTTTCCCCGAGGATACAAGACCCTAGGTGAAATATACTAACAATCCATTTCTTTGAAAGCTAAGAGTCTACATATTACATTATGGTTAGAAACATTGCTCACATAAATGTTTCTTAAGTAAATGTTCCTCAATTAGACCCACAAAATCCTCTATGAATAAATTCTTGGGTGGCTACAAAATATGCTCATATTGCACTTTCTACAAATTAGCATGACCTTCTAGATATTTAGCTTTAACATTTGCCTAAATTTGATGGAGAAAGGAAAGTAATGATAGAAGAGTATTTGTTATCCTTTCAAAATTCTATAGATAATCTCGATTATGAATGTGTATGTAATGGTTTTTATCCAGTCTCTAGAAGGGGATGTCAAAATGTGGTTCAAATAATAACTTGTTAATTCAACAACATAAACTTTGAAACGGAATTGATACTGTTACCCGTTTCGTAGAGATAGCAAAAAATTGACTCGATTTTGAAAATGGGCGACGCAGAACACACATACTTTTTTTTAGCGCATAGTTTTTGGCACTTTAAATAACCAATACGATTACCTATTTCGTAGAGGTAGTAAAAACGTGACCCGATTTTGAAAAGTTGTGATGCAAAATACATTTCTTTTTTTTTGGACCATTTGACACTTTAAATTTTCTTATGTATCAAATATAAATATTTGTTTTTAAATGTTACTGATTTTCATGATGATTTTGAAACGTGTTGAAGCAACATATCTTTTTAGAGGACTTATTTTTCACACTTTAAAATTTATTATGTCCAATTTTTTTTTTAAATTATGATTACCTAAAGAATTTTTAAGTTGTTTTATTTTTTTTTTAAATGTGTTGATTACTTAAATATAAATAATAAATATATATATATATGATGATAATGATGGTTAACGTCCACCGAGACCAAACATTGGCCTATCGGACCTAAAGAAACAAATTATTTATTTTTTTGATTTAAGATTTTTATTCTATGCTCAAAAAGCTTGGAGAGGAAGCCTCCCAAGCTCACTATAATTTTGACATTGTAAAAGGCTAGGAAGGTCAGTATTGTAACAAAGATTGTGAAACTGAGGTCTAATGTGGTTGTACGCGGGGCACTCTAAGAGGAAGTGGTTTTCATCCTCGATGTTCCTATTCTCACATATATGGCAGATCTTTTCCATCCATGGTGTTTTAGGCACTGCCCAATGACCTGTTTCACTATGGAGCTCATGAGAATTCGTTCTAATCTTTGCTATATTAATTTTCTTCTTTGAGCTAGTTAAAATAGAGAGATACTTTTGATCTTCTAGGGTGGGGTTGATGACCTTCTTATGATAACTTAATTTTCTTTTAGGCGCTAAATCTTTCTCACACCACATTTTTTCTTTGAACTTAGAAGTAACAATATCTTTAATGTTATTTATGTTTTGCAATGCATCATTCTCGTTGATCTCCCAATAGTTTAACCAGGCCCTTGTGTCTTTATCCCACCCCCGATTGAGCCTTAGGTAGTTTTGGCTGGAATTTAAAGCTAGCTTAGGAAGTTTATGATCGTCTATGTTATTGAGTTTGTGCTTGTACAACATAAACCTAATCATAGCTAGGCTCTCAATAGGGAAAAGACCTGCTTCTATAAGGAGAATAGGATAGGGTGTATTACTTTTAATTTTTAGGGTATAAGTTATAAAACGCTTTTGGATTTGCTCAATCTTTTTCCATGATTCTCTGGATATGCTGCAACCCCAAACCTCACAACCATATAAGATAACAGAAGTGACTAAAGTTTCAAAGAGGAACTTCTTTTTATCCCACCTTACGAGGTTTGTTGTTTTACAATTATTTTCAAGACCAAAATAAGCTTTCCACCCCCATTAATCATTTTCTCAATGTTATGGTTCCAATTGAGCTTGTGATGAATATCAATTCCTAGGTACTTGTAAGAATACACTTCCTCCAAGTTATTATTATCATACATAAAATTAGCGTAAGTGTGAATATATATATACTCACATTTTTAAGACCACATCTCATTAATTTAGTATTATGAAATATTTTTAATTTTACATAT
>APFE031482280.1:49455-62047 GCA_000404065.3 Pinus taeda
TCTTATAGTAAATTTGGTTTTTTTACATGTTTATGATTGATTTTCTTTTTTTATTGTTTTATTGAGGCTTTTAAATCTATCTTCAACTTAGAAAATTGCAAGCGTGCCCGTTCATATTTTCTTTTTTTTTTTTAAGACAAAGTTCGGTTGCTATATTATATGCTGAAAAAAGGAGTCAGTTCTCCATACAAACAGTGCTTTCTGAGAGATTTGGATCAGAGGAATTACAAAATGGGACTCTTCCTTGATCCTAGTTCTAGTAGTTCTGCTTCTGAAACTTCCTAGGCTACTGTAGATCCTAATAAACTGTAAAGACCAAAATTTACAACTGCAAAGCATATTTAATCTATATCTATGTGACTAATCTGCCTAGCCGTGGATTCCTCTAGGTTTGGGTCTGGTTCCACCTGCTTTGCGCTAGAGGAGCTGGGAGCTTCTTTGTTCTTTTTGTCCAGCATGTACTGTAGGATTTGGATCGACTCCTCTGCATGGCTGCATCGATTAGCCAGATTTCTGAACTGTTCAGAGAGAGATGATGCTCTATACAAGAAGAGATTGATCTTTGTCCTGTATTTCTCATTCTGAATCCTGTATTGGTCTTCTGATCTTGTATCCAAGCTCCTGATTTGGTCCTGCATAATGCGCTGCTGCGACCTGAGTTCATCGAAATCTGCCTGAAGATCTCTGCAGTGGAGACAGTGTTCTGATCGCTCCTATCGCTCCAGCAAATCCTTGTTCTCGCTGCTCCTCCTTTCGCTGCTCCAGACACCAGAGTGACAACCTTGCTTAGCGTGACGGAGAGGTCTCTTCCTCACAGCTCTAAGGGCGTATATCTGAGTGCTTCGGCCGGGTTCAAAGAACTCAGCTAACACATAAATTCTCCTCTCAGTATTCCAGGCACAGAGATACCAATTTTCACTCAGACAATTGTGAGGAAGAAGAGTCATGTTCTCTGTTTTTATAGAGTTTATTAGATCATTTCGGGAGGTTGAATCACTGTGGGTCACGAGGTAGTGCTTGCACCAAGATGTCAGTTGCAGGTCCCGCAGGGTATGGGCGACCAGTCTTCGCTTGCCTGAGATTTTGTGCTCTCGCACGTTGCGGATCCCCTGTCCGATTGTAATCCTTAGCCAGATCCTTTCGGATCGTCCTTCCCTGTTATTGACACGCTTAACCTGGTGTTTTTGCTTATTTCCAAGTGATGACTGTCTTTTATCATAAGCGGGTATTGAAGTTTTCATGGCAATGGATGTAGTGACACACTGGAGTTACAGTGCAGAAGTCCTATAGAGCGTTCGCAGGCTTTGTTGGCGAACTTATCCACCTCTTTGTTCAGGCCACGAAGGATGTGGTGATAACTAACTTCCTCCATTGCTGCGTGCAAGATTTGGTTTCTCTGATTTATTTGTTGAAGCAGTATATTTGGAGAGCTTTGGTGATATACCATAAGGCGAATGATTATGGAAGAGTCCCCAAATACATTTGCCTTCGTGATCCCGAGTTTAATTAACTAAGTAAGGCCCTGGAACAGAGCCAATCCTTCTGCTTTGTTATTAGAGTTTTCTCCTAGACCCCATTCAAAGCTGAGAATGCATTCCCCGTTTGCATTGCAAATGAGGCCCCCTGCGCCCGCTAATCCCGGATTAGATTTAGCTGCACCATCAAAGAACAAACAGAACCTATTGCAATTGCTCAACCATTTAGCGAACTCCTCTTCCTTTATCCTCAATTTCCAACTCTTGTTTTCTTCTCCTGCCTTTTTCCTTTGTCTGTTAGTTTCTTGTGCTTTAGGTATATTCTCCAGGGCGTAGCTGAGGAAATTCCTCTCTTCTACACTGTAATTTGTTGCATTTATCCTTCCTCTGGTGTTATTTGTAATTGCTTCGATCGCCAGCATTTTTGCTTTGTGACAAATTCTTCTAGTGCAGTGTCCCTTATCCTGGAAAACCTTGCCATTTCTTGCTAGCCAAATACGCCAGAGGAGAGTGTATGGGATGGTATTCCATACTCTTTGCGCCAATTGGCTTCTTTTTTCCTTCCATGGACATTTCTTCCTCCAATGATATATCGTTTCTCCTATGGTGCTCTGAGCTGCCCAGGTTGACTCTCCAATTGAGGCCATCCTCTTCCAGCATTCTTCTGCCACCGGGCATTCTAAAAATAGATGCTGCATAATTTCCTCTGATCTGCAGCAATTTGGACACCTGGATGGGCCCAGGATACCTCTCTTTCTTAGATTCTCCGTTGTCAAATTTTTCCCTCTCAGGAGCAGCCAAATGAAAAATTTGACTTTGGGTGGTGCTTCTGCTTTCCACACTAACTTCCATTGGTTCCAGATTCCCATTTGGTAGGTGCTGTCACAGAGATATTGGTGCCCAGCTTTAACTGTGTAATGGGTACCTGTTGGATCCCATCGAAACCCATCTATGCTGCCTTCTTGAACCGGGGCCTTGCTGTGGAGTAACTTTTTTAAAGTGTTGAGGCTGTCTTCTAGCATATTAGGGGGTTCCGGAAAGCGCCATCCTATCCATGCGCGTGTGTGGGCATCCCATTCTGCTATTTGTGAGAGATGGTGGAGGCCTTTGTTATTGAGCCTATTTACTATTGGGATTACCTCTGCTTTGGATCCCAAAGGTTGCTGCCCCAGAATTTTATCATTGGAAAAGTTAATGCTGCTTCCCCCTCCTGGGACTTTAGAGATGTTTTGTCGCATAAAAGGAATTGCCTTCTTGCATAATTGCCAAATTTTTGTGCATTCTCTGTTTGGTATATTAGATTCCAAGAGTTGTTGCCTTGTGCAATTTAAGTATTTTTGCTCTAGAACTTTCTTCCACCACGCTGTTGGACCTGTGATCAATCTCCATACTATTTTTGCTCCTAGAGCCAGATTAAGAAATTTTGGGGACCTGATTCCCAGGCCGCCTTTTTCTTGTGTTTGGATTATGCTCTTCCATCCCACAAGATTGAATTTATTTTTAGTTGTCTTCCCTCCTTGCCAGAGGAAGTGTCTAAGGATTCTTTCCATTTTTTGGTGGAAGATAGCAGGAGCATGATATAAGGAAAAGCGGTATAAAGGAAGAGATGTGATACCTGATTTAAGAAGCACTAGCCGTCCTGCTGGGTTCAACCACATTTTGCCCTATTGCTGCACTTTCCTCTCTATTTTGTCAAGTATCTCATTCCAAGTATCAGCTTTTAGAGGTCCCAGACTAACTGGCATTCCTAAGTAGGAGAAATGGTTCCAAGTTAGCTTGCTAGGGACTCCAAAGATGCTTGCGATGCTGTGGATGATATGGTTTGCTGTGTTCCAACCATAGATGCAGCTCTTTGCCTGATTAACTTTCCCTCCTGAGTAATCCATAAATTGGTCCAAGAGCTTTTTGAATCTCCTTGCTATTGTCGCTGAGGCTCCTCCTATCAGCAGAGTGTCGTCCGCAAACTGTGAGTGATTGATGTTTTTTGCTCCTTGTTCAATCTTGATGCCTGTTATGAGACCTATTCTTCGGTTGTGATCCAATGCTTGACTGAATGATTCAGCCATCAGGATGAACAGATAGGGTGAGAGTGGACAGCCTTGTCTGAGGCCACGAGAAGATTGGAAGGCTGAACATGGTCTCCCATTTATCAATGGAGATATCCAAGGCCCAGTTATGCAAGCAGCAGTCATGCTGATGAAGGAGGGATCGAATCCCATTTTTTGAAGAACAGCAAAGAGGTAGGAATGCCTTACTCTATCAAAGGTGTTTGCAAGGTCCAACTTTAGGACGAATCCTTTTTCCTTCCTAGACAAGCTTGAGTGGATGGCCTCTTGTACAAGCAGGATTAAATCTGATATTTGCCTATTGGGGAGGAAACCTCCTTGGCTTTCAGAAATCATAGAAGGAAGGTGGGGTTTAAGCAGGGTGGCTAAGATTTTAGAGATGATTTTATAGGCTGAGTTACATAAAGAAATTGGTCGGAATCTTGAAAAGGAAGAGGGGTGGTTTTCCTTTGGAATCAGGGCTAGGTAAGTAGAATTAGTAAAGCCTCCCATTTTGCCTTTTTTCATTACCCACCAAATCATCTTTAGGAGGTCTTTCTTTATCATTGTCCAATATTCCCGATAAAAGCTAATAGGGAATCCATCTGGTCCTGGAGCCTTGTCCGGGTGTAAGCTCCAGATGGCTTCTCTGACTTCCTCCTCTTCTACTTCTTTCATGAGTTTGTTGTTCATCTCTTGGTTAACTCTTTTAGGCATGTGCTGGAGCATGCTTGAGTAATCCTCTGCGCCTTTGTCTTCAGTTAATAGGTTGTTGAAGTGCTTTGTGGCAGCCTCTTTTATTGATTGTTGAGTGTTGTAGCTATTTCTTTCATCATCCATTATTTCACTTACTGTGTTTCTGATCTTTCTGACTGTTGCTTGTTTGTGGAAATATGCAGTGTTCTTATCTCCCTCCTGCAGCCAGAGTTGTCTCGATTTCAATCTCCATTTTGTTTCTTCCTCCCTGAGAGTCTGGCGCAGTTGGGCGTAGAGTTTGTCTTCTTGTTCCTTGTTCTGTTGGGATAGCCCCTGCGTTTCAATTCTTTGCTGCACCTCCTCCAGCTCTTGTTTGATTTTCTTTTTGTGCTCCTCAGGCTCTTGATAATTACTCTTTGCCCAGTTCTTTAAGTCTTGCCTTGCTTTTTTCAATTTTGTTTCCCAGATGTGAGTCGGCGATCCTTCTACATGTTGAGTCCAAGCCGCATACACCACTTCTCTTGCTGCTGGTGACCGATTCCAGTTTGCGTTGTATTTGAAGGGAATGGGTCCGAGAGGACAATGGAGCTGAAGGTTTAGCGTAACCGGGTAATGATCAAAAGCTGACACATTGAGGATATTTGAATATCCTGTTGAAAAGGTGGAGAGGAAGTCTATGCTGATCAGAAATCGATCTAGTCTTTCCATGATGTTGCTTGAGCCTATATGCTTGTTGCTCCAGGTGTATCTACGATTTTTGGGTCTAATGTCAACTAGATCGTGGTCCTGAATTACTGCCTCCAATCGGATTCTGAAAGGGTCAGAGGTGAAGTTGCCTCCTCTTTTTTCATTTGCGTGCAGCACCAGATTGAAGTCACCAGCTACAATAAGATTAGCGTTTCGATCCATTTCCATATTTGCTATCAAGGTGTCCCAGCAGATCTCCTTTTCTCTATACTGATTTGGTACATACACATTGTATACAATTATTGGTTGGCCCCCTGTTCTACTTTCAAGAGCAGTTCTGATCCAGCTTTGTTGGTTGTTGGTAGAGCTGCATATCCATTTGTTGCTGTCCCATAAAGTTGCAATGTCGCCTGATGCTCCTCTAGCCTCGCTTATACTTCCACAAAAGCGCTTATGCTGACTTATTACTTTGCTCATTTCCCTTTGATCTTGCTTTGTTTCCTGTAGAAGCATGATTTCAGGATTCTCACTGTTTATTAGTTCCTTAAGGGCTACTAGTTTGGAGGGGTGCCCTAATCCCCTGCTGTTCCAAGATAGCATTTTCATCATGAGTTATCTGATGTTTGGAGAGGTGCTCGCCTCTCATGTCCCTTACTGCTTTTTTCTTTTTCCTGGGCCCCGAGAATGAAGCTCTCTATTGGGGTTTGTGTGCCTAGAGCTATATCTTTTTGTGCATTTTCATCCCTTTGCTGCTTCGCTGATTTTCTTCCAGGTCTTGGTTTTTTCTGGAGATCACTTGGTGCTCCATGCTCCTTTGAAGAGTTTCTAGTGGTTCTGGAAGAGGGCGGATTAGGGGGTGGCTGCTTGGAGGGGGAAGAGGTTTGGGGGGGGATCAAAGGACTGTAGATCCGGGCCAGACTCCATCTCAGAGAGGATCAAGAAGGGGTTGGAAGAAGGGGGAATTGGTGGATCGAGGTTCAGAGATGGGGGGGTTGAAGGTCGATGATTAGAGGTTCCAGGAACATCAGATTCCAGAGGGGGTTTATGTGGAGCTGATGGCTTTTTCTTTTTCACAGGCTCCCAATGGCCATCCTGCTCATCATTATCAACATTAATCACTTTTGCACATCTATTTGCGAAATGTCCGTATTCGTGACATACCTTGCATTTGAAAGGTATCTGTTCGTAGTCCAGTTGCTGGATGTGGCTCCATTCATCAACTTTCAGCTTGATCGCCTCCGGAAGTCCTCGACCTAGGTCGACTTCTACACAGATCCTTGCACACGCCTGCATGTTGTCTTTTGGTTCACTGCGATCTATGTATTTTCCAACTGCGTTACCTATTGCTTTGACAAAGTCATCCCCCCAGCAGTGAAGGGGAAGATGGGGCAACCGCACCCAAACTGGAACAACATTTGGGATGTCTAGTTCTGGATCGAAGTCCGGGGTCCATTTGTTGAGGTAGAGACCCCTGGAGTCCATAATATATGGTCCGTTCCTGAATATTAAATCTTTGTCTTCCTTTGTTTCGAAATGAAATGTGTAGTATCCCCTGCCACAGAATCTAATGGATATTTTTCCTTGAGTCTTGTCCGACCAATTCCTTTCAACCCACCTTTGCACTGTTTTGGGCGATGGCTAAAGTCCTGTGAACTGCCCAATGAGCCCTTTCTCTGCAAGGGAAAGGGCTGCCATGCGAGGGATTGCAGGCGGCAGTTGCACTTCCTATATTACATCAAGTTTTTTGACAAACTTAGTTGTTGCTGGTCGGATTCGTTGCGGAGGAAGAGATCTCACCAAATCAGAGAAAGCTCGATGCAGATCCGGATCCCCGCGGGGAGGATCCGGAGGATCCATGCTGGTGCAGGAGCAGGAGGCAGGCGCACTCAGCTCGGGTCCGCTCAGCGCGCTCGCAGCAAAAAAAAAAAAAAAAAAAACGTTGCCCATTCATATTTGTGAACCTTAGTTGCAATGGTTTTTCCACGTGTTTTTGTTTTTTTATATATTTGATTTTCTTTGTTTTTTATTTATTTTATGTTTGTTTTAAATATATATTTATTTATGTTTTGTCTATTTTTTTAAAACTCTTTTTTTGTTTTGTGCTTTTTCCATTTTTTAATTTTTTTATTTTAATTTATTTGATGTTTTCATTATTTTTTTTTAAAAAAAAATAATGTTTTCAGAGTCATGATAAAATATTTTACGCCATTATTTCGAAATGTTGAAATTTTACCCTTGAAAAAAAAAGTGTTCTCTCGGCGTCAACACTTTTCGTTTTGAGGGTGTTTTTTGGACAATTTTTGCACAAAAATATTGGTTTTCACCGCCATTTTTAAAACACGCTGAAAATTTACCCTCAAAAAAAAAATGGGTGTTATTCCAGCATCAACATTTAACACTATTTTTGATGTTTTGACGGGGTTTTTTTGCCAGAATTCTCGTATTGAGTTTATAGTTCTCGTTTCAAAGTTTACATTTCTCATTAGGGGAATTTTAAAGTCTAAAATAAGCCCTCTAAGGAAATTATAAAATAATAGTGGAAATAATAAAATAAGATTAGATTACATCATCAAATTTTAAAGGGAAAAAACAAAAAACAAAAATCTATTTTTTCAACTCGTATTTTCAACTTATCTCCCTATGAGTTTACTCAAATTTCAAGTGGAAACTCTCGTTGGATACACAATTTGATTCATCGTCTAAGGAGTACCCATGATGCATACTTTCTATGGACCCCACTACACGAAAAATGATAAATAATGAAAAACGTGATTGCATAACATTGTTTCATGTATTTCTCATTTTTTGTATAGCAGGGTCCATCAGAACCATGCAACATGGATACTCCTTGGATGAGGAATTAAATTTTGCATCCAATAAGTACTCCAACTCAAAATTTGAGTAAAACCTTAGGCAAATAAGTTGAAAAAATAGTTTTATTATTTTATTATTTTTTAATATTTTTACTTTTTTAGTCTAAAAATAGTGAATCATCCCCCATAGTTGACATCATTATCTTGAATCCTATTGGTCCTTATAAAGTTTATTTTCGTTATACATTTTTCTTAGGAGGCCCATTTTAGACTTCAAAACTCCCTAATGATTGATTCTTAAGAAACTTAAGAGGCTACATTTATGAGAGAATGAGGAGGAAAAATATATCATATTTATTATTTGATATAATTTAGAGTTTTAAAGGAGAAATATTGAATCTATTATAGGTTTCACTAAAAGGCTTAATAAGATTTACAACAAGATGCATGCAAATACTAAGTCACCTAAGCCAACTTCTAAGTTTACTTATGCTACTACTTTTGATTCTGACTTTTCTTTGATGACAAGAGAACAAAGGTCTAGAACTTTAACTGATATGCAAGATAATGCACTTGAGATTGAAGCAACATGACTACAAAAATGAAAGTTATAACGAAGAGAATGGAAAAAACAAAAAGATGAACTTGGTCTGTTATCAGAGGAAAAAAGTCCTCGAGAAGAAAAAATTGAAGAAATGTTTAGATTAATAAGAAATCTATTGAATAAACTAGCCATAATGGAAATTAAGGAAGAAATATCACAAGACCAATTCAAGAAGGGGTATTAGAAATACCAATCAATTTATAAGACCCTTAAGTTCTCAAATTCTTCAAAGATAGAAAAAATAATGAAACCCCAATTCATCCACTACTAAAGAATAATATGGTTGATGACTCTGTGGAAGAAGACTATGGTCAACTTATGTTGTGTTGAAGATAAAACAACATTTCGTTTGACCCAAGCTGAGCATGAGAAATCTATAGTTCCTAATCAATATTTTGATGGAGAAAATGACAATGAAAAAGGAATTTTTTTATCTCAGTAAAAGTTATTTGCATATGCTCTTCAAGCAAAGGAAGCATCTAGTTCATAGGAAAATCGACAAGGGTTAAAAGATACAAATGAAAAAATAAATTTAGAAAAAGGTAAAAATATTTTCAACTTAGAAAGGAACTTGAAAAAACTAAAATTCTTATTCCTTTGTCTAAATTAGCTAAAAACCCTATTTATCAAAAACAAATGTCAAAAATTATACAATATCCTATTGCAACGATTCAACGGGCAAGATGAACATCCCATTGTTATGTTTGGTACACATTGAAGGCAGAATGGATATATTAGCACCTTTCTATATTACTCTCAATATTTATGATCATAGGTTACATAATCACATGCTTGATTTAGGGGAATCACACAATTTAATGCCTTGAGTGATAATGGGAACGCTAGGAATGTAAATTACAAGGCCCTGTCAAGCTTTGTACTATTTTGATTCAAGAATAGCCATTGGCTCTATTGACTCTTGATTATTTGAACAATGATCAACTAGAATAGAGGGACTTGTACCTGCATCCTTTGGAGCCTCGTTCTCCTCACTATCAATCTCCATATGGGACTCTCTGGACCTTTTGAAGGCTACCTCCTTATCAAAAGTAACATCCCAACTAACCTCAATCTGACATTGTCCTAGAATGCATTTCTTGTAAGCCTTCGAGGTCTCATTTTATTCCAAAAAGGTGCCCTTCTTCTCAAAAGGTTCTAACTTCTTCCTCCTCCTTAGGCACGTGAATGTATACAAAACAACCAAACATCCTCAAATGCCTGACCTCTAGCTTCACTCTTGTGAATGCCTCCTCGGGAATCTTATCCTCCAATATCTAGTGAGGACTCCTGATCTGAACATAAACAATTGCGGTTGATGCCTCTGCCCATAAGAACATGGGTAGATCTTGATCATGGATCATCACTTTCCACCTGCATCCTCTAATCTCAAAACTTTGATCTTCCTCCCTGTCAAGTTCTCCACCTGAGCCTTGAACTCCTATAACTTGTTGAAAACCTCATCCTTGGTCTTCATGAAGTAGATCAAGTCTTCAGGGAGAAATCGTCAATGAATTTCACATAGTACAAGTAGCCACCCAAAGATGATATTGTCATCAGTTAGCATATATCTGAATGCATTATATCCAATATCCCCTTGCATCTACTATCACTGCCCGGAAAATATCTCTTGGGATTCTTGCCAAGTGCACATTCCCTACAAACACCATCATGCTCTACCTAAAGTTTTGGAAAACATGTACCCATCTTCCTCAATGCTAGCAAAGACCTGTAATCTTGTAAGCCTTTGAGGTCTCATTTTATCCCAAAAAAGTACCCTTCTTCTCAAAAGGTTCTAACTTCTTCCTCTTGTCCTTAAGCACGTGAATGTATACAAAACAACCAAAGATACTCAGATGCTTGACCTCTAGCTTCACTCTTGTGAAAGCCTCCTCAGGAATCTTATCCTTCAATATCTAGTGAGGACTCCTGATCTAAACACAAACAATTGTGGTTGATGCCTCTGCCCATAAGAACATGGGTAGTCTTGATCATGAATAATCACTTTCATTGCTTCCACCTACATCATCTAATCTCAAAACTTTGATCTTCCTTCCTGTCAAGTTCTCCACCTGAGCCTTGAACTCCTATAACTTGTTGAAAACCTCATCCTTGGTTTTCATGAAGTAGATCAAGTCTTCAAGGAGAAATAGTCAATGAATTTCATATAGTACAAGTAGCCACCAAAGATGATATTGTCATCAATTAGCATATCTCTGAATGCATTATATCCAATATCCCCTTGCATCTACTATCACTGCCCAGAAAATATCTCTTGGCATTCTTGCCAAGTGCACATTCCCTACAAACACCATCATGCTCTACCTAAAGCTTTGGAAAACATGTACCCATCTTCCTCAATGCTAGCAAAGACCTGTAATATAGGTGAGAATTCGTGATGCCATAACTTGCATAAGATTATATTGTTACCAAAGCCAGGGTTGGTCTCTTATAAGTCTATATAGTCCTCCCTCTCGAACACTGATTACTTTTGTTGAGCATATGTTTAAGCCCTTACGCCATACAAGAACATAACTCTCAACAAATGAAACTTTATACTATCCTAGTACAAACAAAACATCTCTCTTGTGTAGAGAATCTCTGAACTCCAGGTGACGTGTTGTCACAACTCCTTTCACTACAATGTTGAATCTCTAAGTTCCACCTGCAATGTTGAATCTCCCTCTGTCAAATATGAGAGAATATCTCATAAACTTGTGATGTGCCTAGAAACACCACTGTCCACCAACCAAATATCATTGTTATTGGTAATAGTGCCTGAAAGAGCAAAAACAAGGAAGAATTCCTTTGACTTCTTTTAAGGTGGATGCTCATCATCATCATCAACATTGGTTGTTGATGCATGTTGTTTTCCTTCCTTTTCTTCTGAGGACACTAGTTGGCACAGTGACCAAAAGCATAACAATTGAAGCACCTAATCTTTGATATATCCTTCTTTGTCTGATCCTAAACTGGAGCTAATCTTCTACTTGTATCTTTCTTACCAAACTTTCCAAAAATTCTTATTCCTTCTCCTTTCCTTACAAGAACTGCAAGGCTTGAGTTTATTCATCCTAAGGTCTCTGTAAGCTATTCTTGGACAACAAGCTAGCCTCCTCTTAAACACAATTAGTCCATAGCTTATCAATCTTGGGTAGTGTATCTCATGCACAAATTCCTTGAACAAATGGATCCCATGAGGAAGTAAATCCATTGAGAGTCATTGTAAAAAGTTTTGCATCATTAATGTTATCTCCACTAGCTCTACGTTCGTCTCGTAACTGAGAGACTCTCGTAAGATAAGAGACAACAGACTCTAGTTTAGACATCATGACACTATGGAGTTAATGCCTCAAGGTAAATTTCCTACTAGTGTTGTTACCCTCATATAATCCCACTAAAGCATCATATACGTCTTTGGCAATCTTCAACTTAACAACATGTGGAATCAAGTGGTCCTTTATGGAATCTATCAAGATTCTCTTAGCCTTGGCTTTATTCTTCTTATGTTTAGCTTTCTCCTCAACTCCCTCTAGTTATCGAATAACTTCCTTCACATGATCTTGAAGTTCATTTTCTTCCAAGACAAGAATTATCCTGGTCTTCCAATATTTGAAATTGGTGGCACCATCGAACCTATATTCCACTCTAAGATGGGGCACCATTTTGACAAGAGACCTAACATCCAATCAAGTTGTTGAATACTAATCTCTTAGGATGAATTTTGATGGTTGATCTTTCAACAAAGCTCTAATCCCATGTTGCAATTCTAAAGCAAGTGCAGTAGAATACAATTTTCTGTGAGATAACTACTTCCTAATGATTTTTCACACAGTGTTTTATGCCACTACTATTATTGAATAATTACACTCGGAAAATCTCAACAACAAACATAGTGGAAATAGTAAAGATCACAGAAAGATAGCCATGCACAATAGAGACAATAATTTTACCTTGGGAATTGCAACCTTGAGAGAAAACCCAACAATTTTTTTCTTAAGGAGAAATTTTATTTGTCTATAAATCTATGTCAATATACAAGTCAAAATACTAATCAAACCTAGTCAAACCTTTACAAGTCAACATTGGTCAAATTGCAACCTATGATCAAAGGAGATGTGTGCCCTAAGGTCAACTTCTAGCTAGTCAAACCCTCACATGTGTCGTCTTCTTGTGGTCAACTTTCGGTTAAAACGGCGCGGTCAAAGTTATAGTCAACTCTACCTTCTTCCTCACACGTGCGGCTAGTCAAGCAACTAGTCAAGGCGTCCTTTT
>APFE031482292.1:0-19979 GCA_000404065.3 Pinus taeda
AGAGAGAGAGGGGTAGCATAAGTTTCTTACCCTTATAAAGAAGTCTAAGGCAAGAGGAAAGGATCCCCAGCCTGCATTCCAGTTTTTGCAGAAGATCCTGCATAAGATCTGCTGCATGCACCCATAACAATGTTGTTTTACCTGAAAGATTGACTTGGATCTGAAATGCAGGGGATTCTTCAGGCAGATCTGGCTGGTTCAAGAGAGAGAGTTGCTTCAGAGTTGAGCTTGATTGACCCTGCCGCCTGATGATAGCTTGCCCATAGATCTTGGTTTTGTTGAGGATCCACGATCTGCTGGTTTGATTACAGATCTAAGCCACTGACTACCATCTAAGGTCAGGACGCCCGATTCAGAACAGAGCCTTGACCCTGCAAACACAGCTTGGAATAAAATGGGTGAAAAAGAAGCATGAGGACTGGTCGCTATTGATCTTGCCGCAGGGTCGAAAACTTGACAGCGGATCTTGGGTATTCGATGAATGCAGATCTGTAATAACCGCTGATCTGTGACCCCAATGAGCAGATCTGTGACTCCAATGCGCAGATCTGTGACATTGAATCTCTCTGCTTGGATGCCGCTGAAAACCTTCCTCAGAAAATGCTACCCTTCCCATGCACGTATAGAGTTTCGAGCGCCAGGATGGAGTGTGAAGCCTTCAATACCTTTTGCGCTGAAGCTGATAGCCTCTTCCTTTTTCGAAACTACGAACTTCGCTGGCGAGGAGACCCTGAAACAGCAGAAATCTTTGAATCCCTTTGCAAGCAGAAAAACTGTAAAAAAATTCCAGGAATTGGGATCCGAGGAATGGACGGGATGCCAAGTTTCGCGCCAGACTAAAGCCTCTTTAGATGCAGAGAAGGCGTACAGCTCGCTGGGTTGCAGAGATCCGTCCGCCGAATAAACCCTCGACGCCATCGCTTCCCGATGTCTCACTAATAGAATGCTTGTATTTCTTACAAAACAAGTGAAGTGCTTATTTTTCCATTTAGTATACCATGTTATTAGTATTGTTTAAAAAATAATATAAACACAAATGATAAATATTGTTATTTTGAATCAAATATAATACTTTTTAATAAAGAGCATAAAAATATAAGTCTAAAATTATTTAATTTAAATGATAAATGAAAAAATAAAAATTTTATAATTCAGCATAAAAGTTTCAAAACTGAAATAAACCTCATTAAAAATTACAAACATAAAACTATTTGCAACAAAAATGTTTGAATATGAACCAATCATTATAAACAAGATAAAGCAAAGTTTTCAAATGACTCTTACCTCGAATTTTTGCACTACATGGATCAACCACATACTGAGAACTTAGTTTATAGCACAGTTACCAAATTCGACTCGTTCGATTTGGCTGAATTATCATAAAAATTTAATTGTTTCCAAATACGCAACTGATACATGACAAAAACATTAAAGTAATAATAGGAGATGAAAAACTACTTTCTCTTTTGCCTCAACATTAAAAAATATGAATGGGTTGTCGAGAGTGAGCAGTGAGCAAGGTAAGCCAAAGCTCACTCAAATTACAAATAGATTATGCAAATTTCGAAACATATACCTGAATTGTTTGAAGTATATCGGTGATTTTTTTTCCGAATTGAAAAATTAATGGGAATTCGAACTTGGTTACAATGGTTTGCAGTGGTTTCAACTCATGTGATACATGTTTTAAGTGGTTTCAACTCATGTGATACATGTTTTAAGGAATCATTGGCATGTTTTAAGGAATCATTGGCGTTCAAGGAATCATTACCTGCGGGACTCAATTCTGTAATTGTTCACCCCAAAACCTCTGTTAAGTGCACCTTTAAGAAAGTTCACATTGAGATGTACCGACCTCTGTAGCCTTTCTTTATGTGAAATAATAGTTGTAGAGTGACATTGTGAAACTCCCCAAAATAATTGGGCAGGATTGGTGAATGTGAAGGATCGTTATGACAAAGCGATGGGTAATAAAAGCGTATAAACACATCATATTTAATCGTCATATTTATAGGATTTCAGTGGACGATGATCTCTCCTTTATCTCTGTAACATCTAAATAAAACTTGGACTCTACCTCGGCTTGGGAAAAATCATGATGGGCCTATAATATTAGGTCATTTGCTGAACGAAAACATGATCGAATGTCTCACTCTTGACAGTTATTCTTCCGTATTTTGATATGAATTTTCCTTCAAAGAGAAAGTTCTATAAAATAAGAGTAATCGACATTATTCAAGTCAATAAAGTGCGTACAAATTTCGTGGACTACACATCCCCGACAAACATGCCCCACATCTATGAGAACCTGAATATTTTTAGGATTCTCTAGATGTTTTAAATTTCTAAAGCAATAGACTGTTTCAATTTCTATCATAATGCCAAAATGGTTGTTCCTTTATGAATCTAATGCGAAAGTTGGATAACGACCTTGAATTAGGGTCCAACAGGCCATCCCTTCACACATTATTGATGTGTATATGAATTGTGTAGAAAACACTCATATGAATTGCGGGAAAGTGGTTGACTATGGTTGATGATGATTGGTAATTCTTCACCATGGTTGATTTTCATATTGAGAAAATATTTGTCACAATCCAACATTGGACCATGGTTGACCATTATTTATTTCATACTAAGTCAATCTTTGTCACAATGCGATGTTGGACCATGACTGATTTTCATATTAAGAAAATCTTTGTCACAATGTGACATTGGACCATGGTTGACCCAAAATGATTTAATACTAAATTATTAGAAATAAAATCATTTTTTATGATTAAAATATTAACGATAATATCGTATCGGTTGACTTTTTTCTAGGTGTTATTGCAAAAAACATATATGGATTATTTAATACTAACATATTAGCAGTAAAAACCTTCAATGTGGAGTCTGAAGATATGCATAATGAAATCTTCCGAGATTCCTTGAGAAAAAATATACAAAAGTCTTCGCTACAAAGCCCATAAATCTGCACAATGAAAGCTCGAAAGCTTCCTCAGCACAATGGACTTCCTCCGCACTTCCACACATGTGCCTAATTTCACCAAGATTAGCATAAACAAAGCTTCTCCTCAATGATTCAAATATTATTGTGAATATAGGTTCTTTGCATTCCAAAATAATTCAAACATTACCCATTTTACTAGTGATATATGGGAATACACATTTATTACTAAAATATTGTAAACAACAAATATGGATTATTGAATGCTAAAATACTAGTGATAAACACACGGGTGCTTGAAAGCTTCCTCTCAACAGTGGACTTTCTCTACATTTCCACACATATGCTCAATTTCAAAAAAAATTCCATAAAGGTGATCTATTATTCCATTATAAAAACCCTATCCTTCACATTCTTTATATATATATTTTTTGGGATAAACACAATGTCATAGAGAAAACATACTATTTTGGTGAAAACTTGTGGGCTAGTCTAGTCGGTTCTGGTGGGTCCATTGGGGGTGACATTATGCCTGTAATTTGTATTCGGGAGTATAGTAATGACCTTGTGTTTACAAGATGCAATTCTCTTTCTGTTTATGGATCTAAACCAAAATTCAATGCAATGCATCCATTGTGACAAGGACTTGAATTTACGGATCTAAAACAAAACCATTGCTTTAGGAGTTGTACCATATTGAAATATTGAAATATTTACAAGCTTGAATTCAAATAAATATTCCCTAGTTTTGATTGGTGGCCCCTACACGCCATACTCCTCTGTATCCACATTGTTGTTGTGCGGAAGTTCAATGGAAATTTAGCTCGTTGTGTTGACTTTAAGGCATCAATTTTCTATACAATGATTCAATTTTTATAATGTTACAGATTAATGCAATCAAACTATTTAAAAACTATAGTAATCTCTAATTGAGTGTAAACCTTAAGTTATAACATTAAGCTATTAATTAATATGGTTAAATTGAATCAACGTTTGAAGTATTAAGCTTCTCTTTTAGAACAACGACGGTCTCAATTCTTATAGTAAGGGTATGCTCTTTTAGCCTATCTAAACAATGCTATGTATCATAGCTACTCTACTCACACTGAGAAGTCTCTTATCTTTCCTACTACCACTTTATCCACACCCTATTATCAACCCAAACTAGAAAACTCATGCTAACTATATTCTTTGTACAAAAGGTTTTGCATGGAGAAAGCATGTATGAAAGAGGATGTGTGGAGGTCACTGTGTAGAAAGATTTGTAAAGGATGCTTGAGCGGCGCTGGCTATGCAAGGGAAAGATATAGGAAACCAGTTGTGCAAAAAAATTTTACAATGCAAAGAGATTTATGTGGAGAGTTTTGTATGGAGAGATTTTCCTTTTATTGTGTGGAGTTTTCTCCACACTCTGCACAATCCTTACTCAATTAAATAGCTATAGCATTAGACATAAAGACTATGTTACATAGAAGTTATAAGTATAGTTTTAACTAGTAATGAGGATAAACTAAAATTTGAAATCATAATGATTTTAATTTGAAAAATATACTAAGTTTTATTAAAATGCCTTCACATAGATTTTGGGTTAAAAAACAATTTTCCCTCATGTTTAATAATTTGAAATATGTTGCTATCTCGAATTTAAAATGTTGTTATCGATGATTTCTGATCGGGGGCCAATTTACATACCATTTTAATAATGGTTATTTTATCAATAAATTATTGTAAGTTATAAATGTAAATATAAATTATAAAACTGAAAATAAGTTTGCATATAAAAACATAAAATTGATATCGAAGATTCTTAATAGAGATTATGGTTGGATGATAAACCGTTGGATTTTCTTCCCTTTTTTGTGGTTTTGTGGTTGGTTTCGACCCCTTGCTCCTTTTTTCATTCTTTTATTTTTTTCATCATATTTAGGGTTGTGTTTCCCTTTCATAATTCTAATCATTTCATAGTTCCTTTCCTAATTTTTATTCTTTTATTCCATTTTATTGTTTTTTTCTATATTATTAGGATTCATGTACATATATTTTCTTAATTAATTTAGTTCATCGTTTTTTTTCTTCGACCTATAGTAAATTTCCCTATTATTATATTTTACTTATTTATTTTTATTTAATTTTATAATTTCAATTTTGTTTGGATTATTTAATAGTTTTCCTATTTTTAGGGTTTTTCCTTTTCCAAATTTCACTTTACTATTTCAATCTAAAGTTTTATCTCACTAAATAATAGATAAATTAATTAATTTGGCTTTCACTATTTATTCTTTTAGACTTTTAGTTAATTTCTTTTATTGGTTACTAATTTTATTTTATTTTTTAAATATTTTATTGGTCACTTGTTTTCCATTTTATTTTTATTCCTTTTTACTTTGATTCTTTAATATGTTACTATTTTTAAGGATTTTCTTTTATTTTTTATTTTATATTTTTTTCGCTGTTTATTTGATTAAATGATAAATAACTAATTAAATAATTTTAAAAAATTATGTATTGTTGGGATAGTCGTTGCATTTTTATGATTAAATAATAGATTAATGATTTAAAATATTTTGACTATTATGATTAGCCATTGCATCTCTACTATAAACAATGTAAACTTTGAAACGGTAACTATAAACTCAAAACGGGAACTCTAGCCCAAAAACCCCAAAAAAACATCAAAAACAGTGCTAAAAAGGAAAAGTGTGTATACTGGAACGATGTTTTTTTTTTAGGTGCCAATTTTGAACGTGTTTTAATAATGGCGGTGACTACGAAATTTACTACAAAATTTTCGTGGAAAATATAGCTTCAAAACGAAAGTGATGCTACTGGAATAACGTTTTTTTTTAGGGTCAATTTTCAAACTTTTTAAAAAATGCTAATAAAACCAATTTTTTATGTCTCAAACAAAGTTAATTTTTAAGGAAAAAACACATTAATGTTTCTGGTAGATATCATTTTTCTTTCCTAAGTATAAATTTAACATGTTTTCAAACCTACCCATGGCTAGAATACAAAAGAAATTGAAATTTTTTTTCAAACTATAAAATTAAAAAACCATGACATTATAACAAAGTATATCACTCATGAAATCAAAAAGTCTTTATTTGTCCCTTCACAATTTGTACCTTTTTTATTAAGAGAAGCACAGTACTGCAAATCCCATCCTTGTCTTCTTAGGAATACGAACATTATTGAATTCTTTCTTCCATATCTTCACAAAATATTGATATGTAATAAATTGGCCATGTCTCTCAACACTTTCTGCATATTCTTTGTATAAGTTGTAGATTTCTCGTCTTGAAAAATTATCTGGAATATGTATTGTCTCTCTATTTGACATACACTCTCCATACTTTGAAAAGAAATCTTTCATCCATGACATTGCAATATTTGATAATGGCCCAAACTGTCTTTTATAACGTAATAAAATGTGGGATCCTTTTCCAAATTTTCTTGAGTTCTCGAGAGACTAAAATTCCCAATTGAATGAAACATTTTGAAAGCTTTTCTACACAGGTTTAAATAGAATTAGTACAAGAATTGGTTGAGAAATAACACAACTAGGTTAAAATATAGAAAGAATTGAATGGTGGACAAGGAACTTGAGACACATTAAAATAAAAATAAATGTTATATGGAAATGGTTATGTTAATTAATTTTATTAATCCTTTCTATATTAAAAATAGATGAATTGTGAAAATAATTTAATTGAAGCTAGCTACAAACATGCCTCACCTTAGTGAACAGGAAAATAACAATTCAACTAAACTTTATTGATTAATAAACATTTTACTTTCTAGAATATAATATGATGTTCCTTATTTGTATTAGAGTTTAGAAAATTAATAAACGTACATAGAGAATTACAAAATTTTGGAATATGTAATATTCTAAAGAAATAGTTACAAATATTTACAAATTATAATATTTCAAAGATATTTCGATTTCCAATATACTTATTTTACCTATATGTTATAACACATTTTTAATATATTAGTATGTTAGTTTTATTATTGGACTCAATAAATTATTTACTATACATAGATTCTAATTAATAATTAAATATTTGACTTATTCAAATTTTTATACATTTCTTATATATATATCAAATAATAATAATTCTTATATATTTAATTTAATTCAAATCTAAATTCTTGACATTATTAACAAATATTTCTTAATTAATTATAATCAAAAATGATTTTATATATGGTTATAACTAACCTCAATAATGTAGAGTTATCACATAAAAAATACTAAAAAAATTGATAGATTAATGTACTATCTATTATAGAAAAGAATAATGATAATTAAAAATCACAATAGCATATATAATATAAAGTAGTAGAAAATAAAAATTTATTCATAAAAAGTGAAATATTGAAATATTAATATACAATTTATATTAATGAATAATTTGTTATAATGTTAAGATATTGAGTTTGTTTAATGTTAGAGCTTTTTTTCTAAATTAAATGAAATTTAAAAAATTATACTTTTAAATATTTTCATTAAATTCATTTTCATATTTAAAGAAATAATTTAAAACCTTGTCACGGTATTCTAGCTTTTAAGTTCCGTGAGAGTGAACTCATTTAGTCAATGCTTATATGATTACAATTGTGAAACAAATTTGGTGAAATTTTGGAAAAAGATCGAAGGTTAAGTTGTCGAGTTTGTTTAATCTGGGAGTTTTTTTATTGGTACCAAATTAGTTAAATAAAAGTAAAAAAGCTATAGTCTAAAATATTTTGCATTAAATTTATTTTTATATTTAAAAATATAATTTAAAATGTTGTCACGAGATTCTAGCTTTTATGTTCCCTGAGCTCAAGCAGGGTGAACTCATTTAGTAAATGGTTATATGATTACAATTGTGAACCGGCTTTTTCTCATTGTTAACGCAAAACAGTGGGCAGAGTAGCCACAGATGATGAAAAATCCCCTTCTTCATCGCGGCGTCATGTAATAGAACTTCCGCTTTTCGCTCAAACAAAGTGGAAATTTGGAAATTTAGTTGCAAACAAAAGAGGTTATCAGGAACGGAGTTGAAGAATTGAGAAACGCAAAGAACTTACAACAGACCACTGACTTGTGTAACTTTGGTTAAGGTATCCGTGTTTTGTGCAGTCATTTTATTGTAAAATCTGTATAATCAGATTTTCTTATAAAAAATTTAATAATAATTATTTTTAATTAAAAATAAAAAACAAGATTTAACAATTAAGCATGTTTTCATATATATATATATACACTTTACCACCCTAAATTTTATAACTTGTAAGCAGATTTTCTTACACAAACTAAAATTAAAATTAGTCGTTTTAGTTAACTTGAGAATTAAAAAGAGAAACAAAACCATCTTTCATTGTAGAATAATATGCGGCAGGGCAGGCGAACAAGTTATGCCTGTGTTTTCAGCGTTAAATATCGTCTCCCACTCATCAAATGTCTCGCGGGTCGATTCCGGGATTAGTGCAAAATATTTTAGACTATAGCATTTTTACTTTTATTTAACTAATTTGGTACCAATAAAAAAACTCCCAGATTAAACAAACTCGACAACTTAACCTTCAATCTTTTTCCAAAATTTCACCAAATTTGTTTCACAATTGTAATCATATAAGCATTGACTAAATGAGTTCACTCTCACGGAACTTAAAAGCTAGAATACCGTGACAAGGTTTTAAATTATTTCTTTAAATATGAAAATGAATTTAATGCAAATATTTAAAAGTATAATTTTTTAAATTTCATTTAATTTAGAAAAAAAAGCTCTAACATTAAACAAACTCAATATCTTAACATTATAACAAATTATTCATTAATATAAATTGTATATTAATATTTCAATATTTCACTTTTTATGAATAAATTTTTATTTTCTACTACTTTATATTATATATGCTATTGTGATTTTTAATTATCATTATTCTTTTCTATAATAGATAGTACATTAATCTATCAATTTTTTTAGTATTTTTTATGTGATAACTCTACATTATTGAGGTTAGTTATAACCATATATAAAATCATTTTTGATTATAATTAATTAAGAAATATTTGTTAATAATGTCAAGAATTTAGATTTGAATTAAATTAAATATATAAGAATTATTATTATTTGATATATATATAAGAAATGTATAAAAATTTGAATAAGTCAAATATTTAATTATTAATTAGAATCTATGTATATTAAATAATTTATTGAGTCCAATAATAAAACTAACATACTAATATATTAAAAATGTGTTATAACATATAGGTAAAATAAGTATATTGGAAATCTAAATATCTTTGAAATATTATAATTTGCAAATATTTGTAACTATTTCTTTAGAATATTACATATTCCAAAATTTTGTAATTCTTTATGTACGTTTATTAATTTTCTAAATTCTAATACAAATAAGGAACATCATATTATATTCTAGAAAGTACAATTTTTATTAATCAATAAAGATTAGTTGAATTGTTATTTTCCTATTCACTAAGGTGAGGCATGTTTGTAGCTAGCTTCAATTAAATTATTTTCACAATTCATCTATTTTTTGCATTGATTTTTAAGTTAATTATTATTTTTTGAAAAAAAAGTTGTTATTATTATTTTTTTGACATGAAATTAAAAAAAAAAAACTATTATTTGACCATTTTTAATTAATATTTTTGTATAGAAATTGTGATTTTGACATGTTAATTCTAGCAAAAAATTATCAAAACGTTTAGTTTTTTTGTTATATTTATGTTAAAAATGGTTATTTTTATGTCCATTGTTAAAAAATGTTGTTTTTTAGAAATAATTATTTCATGTGGATTGAAAAATTAATTAAGGATGTATAAATATGTAGATTATCTAAAATTCAAACTATCGACTTTCTAATTTAAAAACGCAAAACAATAAAACCCCCCCTAAAAAAAATATAATAAGATAAGAACAAGAAAATATGAATAAGATGACGACTTCAAAAACTATCAAATTTAGAAAATAAATTTTCCCATTTCACACATTAGAAAATTAAAAGTAAAAAAATAGGTCTTTTAAAAAAAAGGTCTGATGCAGAATATTCACTTTTTAAAATCAGCATGAAAATCACTACCATTCTAAAACTTGATTTCATCCTTGAACATGAAAAAAAATTAAAGTTCCAAAAACCATGTTCTAAAAAAATCGTGTATTCTGCATCACCACTTTTGAAAATCGGGTCATTTTTTTGCTACCTCTATGAAATGGGTGACAATATCAGTTCCCATTTCAAAGTTTACATTGTTTATATATATTAGTCGTTTATTTCAGTTATCTATTTATGTCCTCATTATGAACCATAGTAAGTGGTTCGAAATGCGTCAACTTGTAAATCTATATGTGATTTGATACATAATATTTTTGATATAAAATTAATATATTATTTATTATTATTAATAAGTATTAAATTTGTATTAAAAATAATTAGATAACTATATTAAATATCGTAAAATGTTAATATGATTTTATTTTTTCTTTAATTTGGATGTGTATTTCCTTTTTATATTAGAAGAATGGGTCACGTTCATACTTGTTGACATGGTGTTAGGCTCATCCTTGTGTGACATGGTGTTAGGCTCCTCTCGTATGTGTTGGAAGTTTGACATCGAATTATGTAAAATTGGGTAGAAATGTAACTAGTTAGTTGTATCCCGAAATAGCAGTTATGTAACGGAGGAGGCTGGTATAAAACTAGTGAATGCCAGAGAAATTTAATCATGGAGAATCATTGTTGAATTATTAGAGATTCCAATCCCTTGCCCTGTGGATGTTTTCTTGACACTCTGTGAAGGTTTTACCATGTAAATCCTGTGTGTTTGTGCATGTGTTTGGTTTCAGTTTCCAGTTAGCTATGAATATTTCTTGGTCAATGTATAAATAAATGTGTGTATATTATTTCCTCATTATTTCCCCTATTCGAACTAGAAATGGTATCAGAGCGTGTGTTTGGTGTTGCGTGAAGGTTTTTCTGTGAGGAGACGTTGTTGGAGAGCCAACGTTTGCATTGAGGAGGCTCTGCGTGAAGGACAAAGCCTACGTATAGAGATAGAGGGGGCAATCTGCATGGAAAATCGTGTAATGACCTACATGAATGCGTGAAGAGGAAGCACTGGAATGACCTGCGTGAATGCATGAAGAGGAAGCATTGTCCCTGCATGTTGCTTGCATGGAAGTGCTCATCTGCTGCCCTACGTGTGAAATTACTCTGCTCTACTCTACATGAAGAGGAGGCATCAGCCTGAGTAAAGAGAAAGAGGACGCAGGAACCAGAAAAACCATCTGCTGCCCTGTGTGTGAAGTTACAACTGCGTTAAGGAAGGCACCACTCTTGTGTGCTCATAAACTGCCCTGCATGAAGGAGAGGAGGAGACGTTGGTGACAGCTTGAAGCAACCAAACCCTATCTTTGTGTGCACTGCCACTACTGAGAAAAGAAAATATGCTGGGAGATCATGTCCTCTGCATGTTGATTGAGGAAGTCTGACCATTGCCCAGAAGAACACGTTGGTGAAAGCTCACGTGCACCCTCTACCTGACTGCTGAGATGTTGCGTGGATTGGCAAGGAGACTCCTTTGCGGCTTACGAAGTGGTTGTATTTTCTGTGTATTGGTTGAATAATCTAGAGCCATTGCTTGTAGTGCATTGTACGGAACTCGAAGAACAGTTTACAGGAAAGAAGGCACTGGTCAAAGTTGTGTGAAAGATTGGGTTTTTTTTTTCCAGCAATTGTTGAATAAATTCAGGGTTTGTTAAAGGGTTTTCACTAAATTGAAAAAACAAAGGCTTTTCCTTTAGGGAAACTGAAATTAACAAAAGGAATTTTTAGAAATATATTGTAGGTTTTTTTAAGTCAATTTGTGAAAATTTTCAAGAAAATTGAAGTACGAAGCGTTAAAACTTGGAAAACCTTTGCTGGAATTGGAAATCCTTTATTGGAAGAAGACAATTGAAATAATTTTTTGAAGAAACCTTAGTTGGAAGAACGAAACCCTAGGAGGAAATAAATGGCCAAGATGTCGAATGCAAAATTCGAGGTGGAGAAATTCACCGGCAAGAGCAATTTTTCTCTTTGGAAACTGAAGGTTAGGGATCTTCTTGTGCAACAAGGGTTGCACAATGCATTGGATGGAAAAACTAAGAAACCTGCAACTTGACTGATTCAGACTGGGAGGACTTGGATACCCAAGCTCTGAGTACCATCTGGTTATGCCTGGCTGATGAAGTTCTCTTCAATATTGTTGAAGAGACTACAACTTCAGGATTGTGGGATAAACTAGAAAAACTTTATATGACAAAGTTATTAACCAACATAATTTATCTGAAATGAAAGTTGTACAGTCTTCGAATGAAAGAAGGTTCCAAAGTTGCAGAATATTTGAATGTTTTTAATACATTTATATGTCAATTAATAGATATGGAAGTTAAAATTCAAGAAGAAGATAGAGCCATAACCTTGTTGTGTTCTCTACCTGAATCATGGGATCACTTCATAACTTCAATCAGCTTGAGCACTAATGATTCTTTGAAGTTTGAATTAGTCATGGGAGCTGTCCTGTCTAAAGAAGTACGAAGGAAACCCGGTACTGAAATAGTTTCATCAAAAGCCATGGTAGCTAGAGGATGCTGAAAGGAAAGAGGAGAAAAACCAAGGGTTCTTCCAAATCAAAATAGAACGGAAAGAAGTGTAAGGCAAAATGTTGGCACTACAATAAAATTGGACACTTGAAGAAAGACTGTTGGAAAAGAAAGGAATCCGATAACTTGAAGAAGGAAGCGAACTAGGTCGATTCAGGTATGATAGACGGAGTTTTATCTGTTGAAAAATTATGTATGATAGATGAAACTTCACCTGAATGTAATGTCTCTCAGGGTTTAGATAGTTGGTTGTTAGACTCTGGTGCTTCTCATCACATGTGACCACATAGAAATTGGTTTACTTCATATTAAAATGTAAATGGTAGTTTTGTGTTTATGGGTAGTAATGTTTCATGACAGACTTGTTGGGATGGGAGATATCAGGATTAAGATGTATGATAACACAGTTAGAACATTAACTAGAGTTAGCCATGTATCTGATTTGAAGAAAAAATTTATTTCTTTGGGAGTGTTGGATTCAGATGGTTATAAGTTTACAGGTCATGATGGTGTCTTGAAAGTCTCTAAAGGAGCCCTAGCAGTTATGAAAGCAGAAAAGGTCCGAAATATTTAGGGGTTAAGAGGAAGTACTCAGGTCAGTGAAGCAATAGTTGTGTGAGAAAAGGAAGAAGCAAGTACTCGTTTATGGCATCAGCGATTAAGTCATATGAGTGAGAAAGGTCTTGAGATGCTGATGAAAAATGAATCTCTTCCCAATCTGAAATCCTTGAAGTTAGATTTCTGTAAACATTGTGTGTATGGAAAATAGTGTAAACAAATATTTAAAGTTGGATTTCATAATAGTAAAGATATTTTAGACTATATTCATTTTGATTTGTGGGGACCATCCCTTGTTGTGTCATATGGAGGTGCTCTATATTTTTTAACATTTATTGATGATTTCTCCCGTAAAGTTTCGTTCTTTATGCTAAAAAAGAAAGCTAATGTATTCAATGTATTTAAACAATTTAAAGCAATGGTAGAGAAAAGAACAGGCAAATCTATTAAATGTTTAAGAACTCACAATGGTGGTGAGTTCACTTCAATTGAATTTGAACAATACTGTAAGGATGAGGGAATTATTAGACACAAAACTGTTTTTTATACTCCTCAAAAAAATGGTGTTGCTGAGCATATGAATCGGATTCTTATGGAAAGATCCAAAAACATGATCAACATTGCTAACTTACAAAGGGAGTTGTGGGCAGAAGCAATATCTACTGCTTGTTATTTAGTTAACAGATCACCTTCAGTAGCAATTAATTGTAAGATTCCTGAAGAAGTTTGGACAGGTCATTCTTGTTATTATTCACATTTGAGGATATTTTTCTATGATGCTTATTCTCTTATTTTGAAAAATCAACGTTCAAAATTAGATCCAAAGTCAAAATGTTATGTCTTTGTTGGGTATGACTATGCAGTGAAAGGATATAGGTTGTGGGATTCTAACTTACCTAGAGGCTCTCACTCTCTAACTTGCCCTACATGCCCAACATGCCCAATCACTTTTACTTTCATATTTATCCTAACATACGAATTTGAAATTAATTACATGAAAGAGAAAATATTTAATATGCAACATGGGCAATTTTACATAATAACGGAGTGTGGGAAAAAGTCTAGGAATGAATGTTTGTCGATATCTATTTAATAAAATTTACTAAATGCCTTAACTTCTGTGATGTGTTGCGGAATGGTCCCCTCTAAACTTTTGTTCTCACTTTTGTCCTTCTCTCTGCAAACAAAATCACAACTGTGGAGTGGTTGACTTGGAAAGCATGGCGTTTGTCATTTTGTTTGAGGCGGTGGTTGGGATTAATATTTCCAACATCAATTATTATAGATGATTTTCTAGTAGTAAGGTTGTATAATTTCGTTACATAGACATCTTAAAAATTTTAAAATGCCTCAACATGGTTGAGTCTATTGTATATACATATTTTAACTTATTAAAGTAGATTTAAAAACCCAATAAAATTTATGAGTTTGTTGTACAAATATTTTTTGTAAGAGTACTGTAATTATTTAATTTTTTGGATCTATATTTGATCAAAGTCAAAGTCATAATGAAAATCAATAAATATAACTAGCATAAATGTATTAACTTCATAACATATTCATTTTTTTTATTATAGTCAACAATAATTTTCTATTTAGAGCACTTGTCAACTCAACCTACTGAACTAGAAGACAAACATAAGCATCACAAACTTACACATCCCCCATATTACACTGTAGAATGAGCCTTTATACTCAAAGATCAAAAAATAAAAGTAAATGAAAGAGTTAAACAATTATTCTAAACTTGTTAGCCTTTAGAATAATAGATTGGTCATTAATATTCAACAATTTATGATTTTTTAGGTAATATTTGATTCTTCAGAAATACTTCTTAACTTATCATACATTGTCTCTTTCCTTCCAACCTATGTGATTGACACTATATTTTCAAATAGTTCTTTGTTTATTTAAAAATAGTTCTTTGTTGGTTTAAATTGTTCAGGAAATCCCATTCTCTATTTTGGAAAACAAAAAGCGTGGCATGGACTCCTGCATCTAAAATTTGTTGCAGAAAATGAGATTGAACAAGGTAATACTGAATCTAGATCTTGTACCCAATCTGGTTGAGTTTATCCAAAGCAAATCTAAGGATTCCCAATGCATAAATTTTCCTCCCTTTGAACTTGCCTCATACTAATTGCAAGGAGGTATTTGGGATCCTGCTGGAAGTGCTGATCAACAATAGATTTTCACTAGGTTAAGCTCTGTCGATTCCTGGTTAAAGTAGTTAAGGTCTATGTATCCAGATTTTGAGATTTTTTTTTTACAATGTCTGGATACATGTAAATACCATTAATTCCCAACAAATCGAAGTTTCAGAGACAATTCTTTGGTGTAACAAAATATCATTTGTTGAGAGATGTTTTATTTGTTGCACACTACGTAGAATATCTTCAGAAAGTTAAGTGCTTTCGATGATAAGTACCTTTGTTACTAGAATCTACGCTACCTTATCTACATTAAAGGTAACGAGTGGGATTGGTTCAATCTAACTTAACTTGGATTTTCACTTAGCATTATCTATTGGTATATTGAGATAATTAACTTGGATTTTCACCTAGCATCATTTATTGATGTATTGAGATATGCTACATAGCTGTGCGCAAATTATGTGTAATGTTTGATTTATAAAACTTGGGTTGCTTTGGATAACATGTAGTTTAATGATATGACTTTAAGGAAGCAGGCATGGGTGTTTGAATTTTTCAATTTCGACTTTATGAACATAATACCATTTTGTGGCGCAGAAAAATTGGATATCATGTTATTATTTTTCAATTTTAATTTTATGGATGATAATTATTGTATGGGTTTGTAGCTAAATGATGTCCAGCTAGCTTAAAAATGCGGATCTTGAAGCCCTACTTTCTGAAGGTACATTTTCTTATAACATTCTTAAATGACGCTACCACTATAGGACACAATCTGATAAATGAACATGGTTTAATGATTGAGCAATTTACAGTATGTGTTTATAAATGAAAATGTTAGATTCTAATCATTTGTACATTTTGCATATTTGTCATCATTGCATACAAAATTTAGCACAAACTAGTAGCGAAATACCTAGTATCAGTGACTATAAAAGTGCGGGGAATAACCTAGGAAGAGAACACTGCAACAATTTTCATAGGAGAGTCATTTGGCCTTTTTAATCATTTAGTTTCCCTTTGTGAACTTACAGGCAGGAAAATCTCTTACTGATGACCATTACACAGAGGGAAGACCATGAAGATAAGACTCAGCTCATATAATGGAGAACCATTGAACAAAGTGTATCTGATTCATTTCAAATTGTATTTTAAAAACATAACCTAAATGAATGGATTACTATTTTTAAATTGTGATATTTTTATTTTTATTCTTTCTCTTAGAATATTAATCAAGTATTTGATTTTATTTGAAATGCAAATTTTAAAAATAAACTTGGAAAAGCTCTAGGGTTTAACTTCACTGGTATCCTTCATATTCTAAAATCAACAATCTAACCTCACTCAAATTTACATGAATAATCCCATCTCTTCAAACTGCTAAAAGCCCACCTCTTACCAGCAACTGCGATACCAACAATTGCCATGACTGCCAATGCAAAATCCAGTAGGAAACAGGCCATCATGCCTCTTAATCTAAGTTCCTTGCATTTATTTGATATGAAGACCTACCATATTTATCTCTGTTTTGCTGGATTATGTGACTTACGATGCTTTCTTAAGGAATAAAAGTATACTTGTGCCTATTTTGTTCATGGGTGATTGGTGAGTTGTGGGCTATTTTTGACATCTAAATTTTCTTTGAAATTAATATAAAATATTATTTGGTCATTTGTCGTGACAGATTTTTCATAATTTTGTTTAAAGATGACTTAGCCATTCTATATTTTTACATGAACAATTAATTGTCCCCTAAGATAGGATTTTGAGATATTTTACTAGAGATATGACAAACCCATTATGCATTCTTTTGTAAAGATTGATTGATTCATTTTAGTTTTCTTTTGAATAAAATGTATACGTTGGAATTTTTTAATATATCCTTTTTGCTAGAAAAAGCGAAATAAAAACTAATAGCTGGTCCACTATAAACAAATGAATGCATAAGTAAATTTTAATACAGAAATTAGCAATTTATTGTCTATTAAAGGCTAGGCTCTGTGTTCTATAAAAGGAACTTAAGGGTCTCCTGGAATTGGAGATTGGAAGCTTAATTTTGATGGGGCCTCAAAGGAAAGAAACAGGGAGAAAAGGTAAGGGTGCAACAATAGGGGGGAACACAAAGACATTGTGAAATTTTTCCAAAGTGAAGGATCTCATTTAGCATCTAAAAACTAAGCTTCAATTTGATGGACTGACTACCAAATAATAGTAAAGTTCTATTTCATAGATTGATTAGGGGATTTTATTTTTTCAAAACTCTAAGACTTCCATAATAGAAGGTACTCAAATAAAAACAGTCAAGATGGAAGGACTACAAGAAACCTGTTGCATCTTCTTTCATCTATGCTACCTTTTCCTATGCCACTGCGTTAAGGCTTTTCCTTTGCAATATTTGGTGCAATTGTTACTTTATTTATTTGAATATAACAATAAAAACTATAGTACGACTACAAAAAAAGAAAAAGAAAAATTAAAAATTTGGGTTAAGTATAGGTTTGATGCAAGCCAGTCTACCCCATTGCTTAGAATTTGTTGCTTTAGCACAACTTTACAAAGGTTTTAATATGCCTAGGCTATTATTTTCTAGGTGGTGGGGTCAAATAGGCTATTTGTAGAGGGTTGTAGAGGAAGAAGTCAAATTCAACGGTTTGGGTGGATTCTAGGTGGTGGGGTCAGATAGGCAATTTGTAGAGGGTTGTAGAGGAAGAAGTAGAAATCAACCTTTTGGGTGGATGGTTGCATTGGAATAGGGGAGCTTTATAATGGTGCGCTAAAGAGTTTGAATGTTGTTGTTGCTGGTAGTGGATGAGGGGAGATTTGCATTAATAGATGGTAGAAGATGGCACCAGCTTCTAGGATGAGAAAAGAGAATTATGAGACTGAGCATTAATCCCTTTTTATTAGGGAAAACTCTAAGATGGGCATCTCACCTTAGATGCATCTCAACCTTGCTTTTTTCAACCTTGTTTTTTATTGGGTACTAGCAGGATCCTAGTTTCTGCTCTTCCTTGTGCCTTGCATACACAATACCAGAAATCATTTAAAGATATATTGCATCCCTGGAATCCTATTCAAAGTTACAGGCATTATAGTGGTGAGAGAAATTTCCTTTATAATGGATTTTTAGCTGACAATTGAACTATGAGCACTTTATCAATTTAGATGAATATGGTGACGATAATATGCATTTTGGCCACTTTATTTCCAATTTTTACATTCAATTTGGTTTTTTGGTGAACTTATTATTGCTATTTACTTTGATTATGACAAATGTATCTATATCATAGTTTATTTTCTTAATGGCATCTAAAAATGCCATTTTGATTTCTAACACATCAAGTTTATTTCCTGCATTCATTGAAAAAGAAACTTGCAATTAAGTAAAAAAAATTCAAATTAATATTTTGAATGGTAATTCAAACAATATGTGAGTGATTTATCATATTCATGGCTTTTTGCGTTCATTGAAAAATAAAAAGATATAAGAAAATATTGTGAATGAATGGTAATTCAAACAATATGTGAGTCATTTGTCATATGCAATTATTTCTTGCATCCATTAAAACAAAAAACACCAAAAAAACAAAATTGATAGTGTGAATGAACACTAATTCAAACAATATATGAGAGTGATTTATCATATGTAATAAAAATGCATGCACTGAAAAAAACACTTACAATTATGAAAAAAACAAATTGATATTGTTAATGGTAATTCAAATAATATGTGAGCTATTTATCATATGTAGTTCTATTGATGAATTGAAATCTTATGCAACTGTATATAAGGTATATGGGTTTCTAATTGAAACTATTTTGCATTTGGGTTGTTTGTAGCATAAAACGCTGAGGAGAGCAGGCCATGCACAAAAGTTGATACATTCTTTTGATAAGCTAGGACCACATAGCTTGTTGAGTGTAAGTTTGAGGCTTATCTAAGAGCTATAGAATGGTTATGATTTTCATGAGCTAGAGGCTGCCTCCTCTTTCTCTTCTAATCTAGCATCTCACTTATAAAGGAAAAATCACATCTCACTTATAAAGGAAAAAATGCAACAGAAATGGACAATTGCTCTCCTTTCTCTATTTTATGGAGAAGATAGGAAGATGCCACATGCCCTCCATTGTGAATAACAATAAAGCACTAAGGCCTTAAGCTATGCCATAGAGAGTTGGTCACAGGTGTAAATAATGGTAGTTGGTGGAAGTTGGTGTAATCATCATTCATTCAAATATGGAATGTTGCTCTAGTCTTAAAAAAAAACTAGCAAGTATAAATAAGGTTGATTGGTGGCAGCTTGAGTAATAATCATTCATTCAAATATGAAATATGCTATAGTCTTAAAAAAAACTTTCGATTAAAATAAACTTCGCTTAGGCCTAAAATGACATTTAGGTTGGTAAAGTTCCCAATAAGGAGATAAAATCAAAACTTTGTTAAAAAAAATTGGTCACAAAAATTACCCATCCTAAACTTTGGTTAAGCAAAATATTTTGTTCAAAAGATAAACTAATCGCTGCTTAAGCTATTGCTATAGTCTCTGTGCTGCGGTAGGTAGGGACTACTAACTTTTCCTTGCCATTTTAAACCAACGATTTCGTTTTGGATTCACAAACTTGCTCTATTTTATAAAATTTTATATTATTTAATTA